>PVJD01007242.1:0-86923 GCA_004026545.1 Mormoops blainvillei | reverse complement strand
CTCAGATCCTTAAAGCCTCTACAATCACTTATTACTAAGTGCCAATCAGGCACGTAAACTCTTCCACAGGCCTTACCGTGGTTTCGTGCTGATTAGTTCTATCTTCACAACTAGATTACGAATTCCTTGAGATCAGAGGCCACATCTTTATTCTTACTGGATTTCCTTAATAACAACCACTGTAGCCATGATGGGCTTCCTCCCTCCTCTTGCCAGTCCGTTTTTGCACTGAATGTGTCTTTTTCGCAAGCATTTTGCGATGAAGTACACACTGCCAAGGAGGAAGAGGAGAAGGAAGGAGACTTGGTATTTTTTCTCCATTTTACCACAGACAATTTAGCCCTGCATCTAGGTATGTCCCCTCAAATATGATCCAAATTACAAAAGGGAGACGAGGGAGATAAGTCCAGAAAACAGGCAGCTCGTGCAACGCCAACATCAAGAAGCCTCTCCGAGTTCTGACTGTTGGCAGACCTGATGCTCCTTGCGGATCAGATTCTTTGCTCTGTGTGCATGTTGACACTCCAAGACCCGAAGTCCAGAATAAGTACATGTGTGTGGCAAACAAGTACTCGAGCGATGAGAGGAGGGCCAGGCTGCTGACACCTGACAGTCCTGTGCAGGGAGACAGCCTCAGGCTCTGTGGCCACGGGGTGGCTGCCAGGGCCCCACAGAGTCTAGTGAGGCAGTAGAGAGAGGCCCTGGGGGTTGGAAGAAAAGAGGAGGTCCCCTGCCTTGACCTGGAGTGAAAACCAAGGTGAAAGGGGAAATCACTGGGACAAGGCAGTGACCCAGAAGGCCCAGCCAGAAGTAAAAGCAGATGTGAAACATAAGCTGGCAGTGTCCTGGGGGCTATGGGGGTCTGCCCTGTAGGAGATGACCCCAAATAATAGACACTGTCATTGACGTATCTTCACTGGGCCCCTACTTGGCAATTAGGGCTAAACAGCCACGGGTTTAAAGAACTGACCAGAGCACACAAGATACTTTGTCTCTCTAAATCAGCATAGAATGTGTCCCGCTGAAGCCTGCAAGATCAACCTCCTTTCCAATAATTTATTTATTTGACAAATATATGCTGTGCTCATTATTGGCTCAAGATCCCAAAGATTCTGAATTATATAAGACACAGTCTTTGTCCTAAGGTTATATGTTAATCGGCTATATTAGTACCACAAGAAGAATTCAAAATTGTTGTCTCTTGCCTGTGAATAATAAAGAAAACTGTATCTGGAGAGTGAGGGCTCTGCAAGGGGGAAGAGGAGAGGCCCGATCACAAATGTGTAAGATCGTTTAATCTATCTTGCATGATCCTGTATCAGACACTCTGCCTCACTTCGGAGCTGCAGTAAAGCATTGGCTAACCTCTAAGAATAGAAGAATACAGCCCTCTGGTCCCAATTTTCTCTCATGCACAAACCCTAGGTTGGCCCACGCTGCACCCCTTGTTACTTCCGTGGGAAAGATTGGATATTGCTATGATTTTTCCCAAGATGCATCCCAACAGGACACCCGCCCCGCTAAGACATCTCAATTCTCATGCCCAAATCCACAAAGTATTTCCCTGCTGAGACTTAGAGGGACCCAGACCCGAAGCGTCACTTTTAGCAATCATTAAGATTTGGTTAGTGCTCAAGTCTCCGTCTGCACCCTCGCAAAGAGCTACCCCTCGGTCACCCTTCAGGCTTAAGATGGACGCATGATCTCCCTTCCAGAGAACACTCTAGAGCAAGAGGCCCAGGAAAGCCTGGAAGCAAGCTGAAGGCCATTCGGACAAGGAATTCCAGAGCCACATGAACACTGAGTGCAACTTAAAGGGGAGGTGTGAGGTCCGGGTATGGAGCCAGAGCAGGACCCTCTGAAACAGGGCCTGTTACCTACAGTAGGGCTGTGCCAACTCCCCCACCTCTTGAATTCATATCCAAAAGAAGTCCCTTTCACTTGGAAATCACTGACAGGGTATTGCTCAAATTCCTACGCTATGTCTGATGGAGTTTAATTCCTGAACAAGCCCTCTTTCTGTCCCCAAAGAGGAGGACAGGCTCGGCCCACTTTTCCCCAGTATGAATTGAAGTGAAAGCCAGTTAGACTTCTGTTATCTGAACTGGTCTTGCTACTGAGATAATAGGTCTGAAGAGGGAGGGAATTTCAAGAGCCAACAGCCTGGGCATGAAATCTGTTTTTCCAATGTTTTTCCAGATAAAAAAGAGGTGGAAAAACATAAATGTTTCATATCATTGCCAATGAGTTTCCATTCAGTTTTGGGGAGAAGACAAAGAAATGCTATATACTCAGCAAATTGGTAAAAACCAGCTGTCTGATGCTCTGGAATCTCTCTAGAGTTGCCTCCAAATGGAAGGAAAGAGAGAGAGGGGGATAGAGAGACAGAGAGAAAAAGAAGGAAAGAGAGAGAAAGGAAGGAAGAAAAAGGGAAAAATTACCCCCTTTCTGACAAATTCCATGAGAAGCAAGGGAGCTCTGTTTTGATAAAGTGCTAAAAACAAGTCTTGATAGGAACTGAAATCCCAGAGAAAGCAATTAAAGCGCGTGTGACTGTTGAGCTGAGAACAGGCCACCATGTCTCTTCTGCCACAAGGCCACCCTTCTCAGCTTCCTGTTTATGCCTCACAGAAATAAGCAGGGTGAACAGGGGACAGGTGGGGAGGTGGGCACGGCATGAGTAGAACTCAGCTCCCTCAGAGCTGAACAAGAATTTGAGCCATACTCTTAGGAACTGAAGAAATTTGTCTCGTGAACATTCTCAATAAATATCGGAAGACCCTATGGTTTCCTATGGAGTTTTAGTTTGACTCAAGGATTCTTTCGGGTATTTTGAAAGACTCATTCACTAAGGCCCTAAGGCCTTGCCAGGCCATGCGTCACTCTTAGCTAGATGATCATTATTTATATTTAGAGATCATTTCCATTTAGAGGGGAGCAAACTGAGAGGCAGAATATTCATGGAGCATCGCCTCCTCAAGGGGTTATTTCACAGTGTCCACAGACGCTCAGCATCCTCTCAATCAATGCACCAACGTCAAAGAAAAAACTGGCAAGATTAATTACCTGACAGAATGATTTCACTGGGTTTTTTCTGGTTTTAGTTTTTTTGTTTCCTGTGCAGAGTGAATTTTCACTTGTCTCCTCTAATTGAAACAGACAAATGACATGACCCCCAGTATTTTAACACTTTATGTTCTTTGTGTCCTCCTTTAACCTACGTGTCTGGGCCAGGCCAGTGCCACTGATCCCTATGGTATCAATGGGTTGGTTCAGAGAGGTCCATGTGTCCCCAAACACTAATGCTCTGCTTTTCCTTCTGCCTGTTGAGTGGGCGTTCAACAGAAGCTAATAGCGGAGAGGACTTTGTGCTTTTGTGGAAGCTTTTGCTCTCTGACCTTGGTAAGGGGGGTGTAGGAGAAGATGAAGACAAGAAGAACCAAAACGCAGGTATTGACAAGTTATTAGAGGTGCCAGGCCAGATCGGTGGCCAGTGGAATATATTTGGCAGAAACTGATGTTCAAAACCATTTATGAGACTGATTTCATTCACCCTAACATATGTCTCACGTTTACATTAGGTGATAGATTTATAAAAGGAGAGAAGGCTTAATAGGGAAGCTTTCATCTGGGACTGAAAGAATGAGTCAGATTTCTATCGCTGGGGGAGGAAATCCCAGCCAGAGAAATAGGTGTCTGGAGACGGACAGGCTCCAGGGTTTAAAGACACAGTGAGCAGAATGAAGAGGGAAATGAACTGGGTATTTGTGAAATCCAAAGGCTTCTTCTGTCTTTGGCCAAACCATGGCCCGTAAGAAAGAACAGTTTATGGATGACATTTTTACTCCTTATATAGCCTTTCCTACCTCAGGCCAAAAAAAAAAAAAAAAATAATTAAGTAGTTTCTTTCATGTCTCCTTGCCGATTTCTCACCCCGCCAAACTATTTATGTGCATAGTCTCACACACACACACGCACACATGTACATATTTTGCCTTTATTAACCTGCCCTACATATAAAGTTTTGTCATTATAGTAAAAAAAAAGATTTTTACGGACAGAAGTCAGTAACCATCTTTCATCCAACTGTAAACTCCACAGTCTCTAGCAGTTTTAAGCATAAGCATACACTTAATAAATATTTGGTGAGCTGAAGTGAATGAGCTCAGCTGGTGGGTTAGGACATTGTATGTGCAAAGCTTTCCCTTGGGTTTCTTAACTCTGTATTTACGACTTTGTTCCCAAATACACAGGAGACTGGTGGGAAGTGAGCGTGATCCTTTGTCTTAGTTCAAGAGCAAAAGAAGGAAACTAACAAATATTTGCATCTTCTAAGTATTTTACTTGCATTTATTTCATTTTATCTACCTAAAATGTTCCCCCTATTACAGTCAGGAAAACTGACTCTCAAAAGGTAAAGCGCCTTTCAAGGTTGCACAGCAGCTCTGCAGGGAGAACAGGGTTTACACTCACACCTGCGAGATTCCAAGGGCCCTTGTTGCCTCAGGCTTTGCACCTTCCCCCAAGGTATTCTGGGAAGCTGAGCAGTCTTTCATTTTACTAAAATGAAATTCCTATTGTTTTCCTGTAAAATGAAAGATTTTTTTTCTCCATTCACAAAAGAATAAAGAGAAAGAAAGAAAGAAAACTTCCTATGACCAATGGAAAAAATAATCCAATGCTTTGCTTATTGGCAACAGGCCCGATCGTGTGGGCCAGGCTGTGAAAGAGAGGGAGAGAGATTCTCAGGGACAGCAACCACTCCACCCACTCATATTTGTGTTTCTCTGAGGTTAACCTAGCCCCCCCTCCCCCACTGCCCAGAACATTACTCTGGCGACTGTTCCCACCATCAGCATCCAGATAGCAGAGAGGGCTGAGGCATTAGAATCTTATCGCCCCTATTAAAAGATAAAACCTAAAATTCAACCCTTATCAATTGAAGCTTCATGCACTCCATTCAGCACTTTCAAGGAAAACAGACAAAATGTTTCTCTTTGCCGCCCTAGTTAGACCCAGGCAGCATGGGCATGACTAGTGCAGCCTTGGAAAAGGTAATTAAAAACAGAGTAGTCTGCTTTGTTTTGATATTGGCCAGACCTTCTCTTTAGGAAATATATGGTAATAAAATAGATGAAATGGGGAGTAAAAAGAATGATATCAACATCCTTTCTCAAAGTCAACCAAATGGTTTTTGAAAAAATGCACGTTTCTGCCATGTGAACTGTTCACACGGTTCTCATCCCAGCCCCGTGCAGCTCATCTGCCATTCATTCATTCATTCATTCATTCCTTTATTCATTCATTCAATAAACATTTATGAAATGTCCTCCATGAATTTATATTGCACTAATCACTGAAATATAAACTGAATGAAGCAAGACCCCGTTCCTTAAAGAAAGGACAGGATAAGAGATATAAACAAATAATTATTTTGGAATGTCCCTTCATCTCCCTCTGCAGCTTCGACTTTCCCCACTTTTACCCTCGGCCCCCCTTGCCTGCCTTTCTTCCCCCAGCATTACTTTCTCACCATGTTCTCCAACCATCTTGATGACTTGCAGCCTCGCGAAGGCTCCTCCCGTCTCCTGCCATCCAGATGTGCCCGCTGTTCGTCCTTTGGTCATTAGCCTGCTTCCCTGCTCTCTTTTCCCGGTTAGTCCTTACTCATCTTTCAAGGTTCGGCTCAGATGCCAATTTACTCAAAAGCCATCAATGTCATCTTCTCCCCATAGGTTCGGTGTCCTTCCCACCTGCTCTGAGAGCCTCCCCAAAATGTCCCGAACGAGCACTTTAGATACTATACATGGCAATTTTCTGTGTATTTTTCTTTCCCTTCTAGTACATCAGGAAAGCTAAGAGGGAAATGGGCCATGGCACGATTGTTTTGGTGCCTAGAAAAATGTCCAGTATAGAATAAGGGCTCGATAAATGTGGAAAAAATAAATAATTTGTTTTTAATAATAATGTGTTAATAAGTTAATGGAAGGCATAAATACAGCACAACAGAGGGTGTGGTCAGAGTAAGGGTGCGGATAGGTCAGAGGGAAGGCCACTATTGAGCTGAATCTTAAAGAAGTAACATAAAGTCACCAAGAAGGCAAGTTGGTGAAAGAAACTTTCCAGGCAAGGAAAGTATATGCAAAGTCATAAAGAAAGAAAACATGCATTCAAAGAAATGTTCAGTATCATAATATGGTTGAGGTGTAGGTCATCGAGCAGTAAAATAAAAAGAGATGAGGTTGAAAAAATAGGCATGGAGTAGACTATGGAAGACTTTGATATAAATATGAGAAGTTCGCCCTTTTCCTGTAGACATGCAACGGAGCATTTATTCCTGGCTGTCTCTGGGCCAGCGTATTCATATAAGGTCATCCCAGTGGTGCCTTAGCACCCACAACACAACATGAGAAGTAAACCTAGTATAGGAGAAATGGTCAGTATGTTATCTGGAAATTGATAAATTTGGGATTATTCATTAGTTTTGATACTCCATACTTCTAGTTCCAGGAAACTGGGTAGCGATGGAGTTTATTAAAAAGCAAAAAAAAAAAAAAAAAAGCAAACCAACCAACAAACAAAACCAATTGTTTATGCTTTGCCCTGAATCAGATCCACAGACATTGGAATACAGGAATTCATGCTTCAAAAAACAAAACACAAAAAACCTGCACAAGTAATTACAATGTGCACAATATTGAGAACTACTTAAGCAGACTGGGCCCATGAGGACACATGACCTCTGAAACTATTGTCCTATCATTTGTCTTCACTGATGTGTTAGTTACTTTAAAATGATGGGTTTCAAGCCTTGCTCTCTTTTTGTTCTCCAACTAGGTTTTAAGGCAACTCATTTGATATATGAAGAGGTTGTGTGAGACGGCCTGCCAACATCAGAGCAGCAGCTGTCACCTTGGGAACTGAAAGATGGATGCGTGTTCAAGGGAGATGTGATTCTCCCCCTCGGGTTGGTGAAGAGCCACTAGACAAACAAACCACTGGGGCAAGTGCAGAGGTGTTAGACCAGGCGCAATCCGCTAATGTGCTGATCACTGATGGACGTCAGCCAGCTGGCAGGAAAAAGCTCCAGCCTAAAGGGAAGGCCTTCCACTCAAACCGTCCTCGATGGAAACTACTGGCATCAAGTCTAGTCCAGGACCCAGCTAATCACATTTTCCTCCCTAGGTTAAAGCGAAGCCCTTAACATACATCTGATTGCCCCTTGCTCACCCAAACCCACGTTTAGGAATATCTGATATATTGGCGATATTCCATAATTCTTAACTTCAATCCGGACAAATGGTTGCATGGGTATTGTTAAAGTAATTAAAGGAGGATGCCATTAGACTGAAGTGGCTCTAAAGCCTCCGTTGCCTTAACCAAAACCTAAGCCAGAGCCAATTTCTATAAATGCGCTCATATCCAAGAAAACAAAATTTAAGAACAACCAATCACGAAGAGCCACCTGGGCTTTCCCAAATAAGGCAAACACCTAAGCGATAGCCAATCAAATCACTTTCTTGCTTTGCTTCCGTGTCTGCTCCAGGGAGCCTTGCCCCTAGCTCCTATCAGCGGGGCACTCCTAACGATTTCTGAGTTGGTGCTGCTTGATTTTAATCTACGGTTGCTCAAAAATGTCTTGAAAATTTGAATAACGTCAGTTTATTTTTTAACAGTGTAACAGTAGTTTCAGGAACTATCAGGGGAATGCAAATCAAAACCACAATTAGATACTATTTCACTAGGATGCTTAGAATCAAAGCTACAGATAATACAAGTGTTGGTTAGGCTGTAGATAAGTTGAGACTTTTATACATTGCTGATGAGAGTGTAAATGATACAACTACTTTGAAAAAGTCTGATAGGTCCTCAGAAATTTAAACATTACTAAGTGACACAGCAATCCCTGGCTACATACCCAAGAGAAATAAAAACCTATGTGTCCACAAAAAAATGAACCAATAAACAAAAAACACCTTGTACAAGAATATCCGTAGCAGCATCAGACACGATAACCAAAATGTAAAAACAACCCAAATATCTATAAACTGTTGAATGCATACATATACTGTGGTATAGCCACAGAATGGAATATTACACAGTCATGAAAAACAAAGTACTGATACATGCTGGAACATGGATGAACCTTGAAAACACTGTGCCAAGTGAAAGAAACCAGTCACAGAAGACCGAGTATCATTCCATCCACACGAAATGCCCAGGGTAAGCAAATTTATAGACACAGAAAGAAGTTGAGTGCCTAGCCTGAGGGAAGGACAGTATGGAGGTAGAAGTGACTGCTAATGGGTACAGAATTACTTTGGGAGAGTGATTTTAAAATTATTTAAAATGACAGTTACATAATTCTGTAAATATAATGAAAACCATTAAATTATATACTTTACACTTACGGCCAAGATGGAGGTGTAAGCAGATACACTTTGTCTCCTCACACAACAAAAAGAAGGACAACAACAATTTAAAAACAAAAAATAACCAGAACTGCCAGATAATCGAACTGTACAGAAGTCCATCAGTTAAGGAGTTAAAGAGGGAACACTCATTCAGACCGGTAGGAGCAGTGGAGACAGGTAGCCAGGTGGAGAGGATGTGGCAAGGTAGTGGCTGGCAGACCAGGCGGTCCCACATTTGCAGGCAGATAAACCAGGAGGAACAACTGGGGAGTGAGAGGGACCATGCAACCCAGGGTTCCAGGGCAAGAAAAGCAAGCCTCAAAATCTCTACCTGTAAAAATCTGTGGGGGTTGCGGCAGTGGGAGAAACAGCCAGTCTCACTTGAGAGCTCATCTGAGAGACCCACAAGGTCCTAGAACGTACACAGACCCACCCACCTGGGAATCAGCACCAGAAGGGCCCAATTTGCTTGTGAGTAGTGAGGGAAGTGACTGAGAGCCGGTCAAGAGCCAAGCAAGCATCATTGTTCCCTCTCTGACCCCTCCCCCATGCATAATACCACAAGGCAGTGACCTGGGTTGCCCCACCCTGGCAAATACCTAAGGCTCTGCCCCTCACAATGTAATAGGTGTGCCAAGACAAAAAAAAAAAAGGCCCAAAGGAAAGAACAGATCAATGCTCCAAAAATAGAATTAAGCGATGAAGAGGTAGCCAACCTAACAGATGCAGAGTTCAAAACACTGGTAATCTGGTTGCTCACAGAATTGGTGGAGTATGTTTGTAATATGGAGGAAAAAGGGAAGGCTGTGCAAAGTGAAAGAAAGGAAAATATACAGGGAACCAACAGTGAAGGGAAGGAAACCAGAACTCAAATCAACGATTTGGAGTAGAAAGGAGAAAGAAAAATTTGACCAGGACAGAATGAAGAAACAAGAATTCAAAAAAATGAGGAGAAGCTGAGGAACCTCCCAGACAACTTTAAATGTTCCAACATCCAAATCATAGGGGTACAAGAAGGAGAAGAGGAGGAACAACACATTAAAAATTTATTTGAACAAATAATGAAGGAGAACTTCCCCAATCTGGTAAAGGAAATAGACTTCCAGGAAATCCAGGAAGCTCAGAGAGTCCCAAAGAAGTTGGACCCAAGGAAGCACACACCAAGGCACATCATAATTACATTACCCAAGATTAAAGATAAGGAGAGAATCTTAAAAGCAGCAAGAGAAAAGCAGACAGTTACCTACAAAGGAGTTCCCATAAGACTATCAGCTGATTTCTCAAAAGAAACCTTACAGCAAGAAGGACTGGAAAGAAGTATTCAAAGTCATGAAAGACAAGGACCTACACCCAAGAATACTCTATCCAGCAAAGCTATCATTTAGAATGGAAGGGTAGATAAAGTGCTTCCCAGACAAGGTAAAGTTAAAGGAGTTCATCATCACCAAGCTCTTATTAAATGAAATATTAAGGGGACTAATCTAAGAAAAAGAAGATGATCAAAAATATGAACAGTAAAATGACAACAAACTCACAACTATCAACAACTGAACCTAAAAAAACCAAAACCAAAAACAAAAACAAACTAAGCAAACTGCTAGAACAGGGATAGAATCACAGAAATGGAGATCACATGGAGGGTTATCAGCAGGGAGGGGGAGGGTGGAGAATGGGGTTAAAGGCATAGAGAATAAGCAGCATAAATGGTAGATACAAAACAGATGGGGAGGTTAAGTATAGTATAGTAAATGGAGAAACCAAAGAACTTATATGTATGACCCATGGACATGAACTAAGTGGGTGAATGCTGGTGGGATGGAGTGTACAGGGTGGAGGGGAATAAAGGGGAGAAAAAAATAAAATAAAATAAATTATATACTTTAAAAATAAGCTAAAAGTGAGTTATGAAGTAAAAAAAAATAAGAATAGCTAATGGGAATAGAATAGCATATTTAGGTACAGTTCAGTCAATAAAGAAATAATCATGGAGTCACCATAATTAAGCATGATACTGACCCCTCCCTGCCCTCCAAAGGAGCCCCAGGACCCAGCTCTTCATCACTTTGCCTCTCACTTTGGTCAGCCTTGGTGATGCAGGTCTTAACCATAGCTCCTCTAGTCAGATGTTTCCTCAACAACAGGTACAAGTGCACAAAAACTTTATCACTTTGAATAAAAAACAGTAGAAATACTCAAACAGTCACCAACCAATCAGAAAGATTCCAGGCAATCAGACTGGAAGCCCAAGCAACTGAAAGTCTACATCAAGTGCGTGACAGCTGCATATCAGTTCCAGGAAGACAGATTTCTCATAGAGTGAACATTTTTTAGAATAGATGCTACTTGCCTCTTGGAAAAGTATTCATCATTTATGTTGTTTTAAATTATTAAGAATATTCAGAGAATAAAGCTATGTTTTGTCTTGGTTTGCTGTTGATCACCTATAGTTCTAACCATCCAAAAACACGCACTATAAACTACATTGCATTTTTCTCCAGTTTTTCCCCCATTACATAACGTGCTTTTAACAACATTGCCAATTTTGTGTATTCTTTCCTACCTGTGTTTTTTTTCTTGTAACACTGAATATATTTCTCATCTAAGTACCTCTTCTTCAACAACATAATTTTTATGGCTATAAAAATAACAACACTGATATATTCAATGAATCACTGAAACGCTGACTTAGTTGATTATTTTAGGTAATGATAATTTTCATTATTTTTATAGTAATATAACAAACATCTTTGGGTAAAATATTTTGGGTTTGTATTATCATCAAATTTAGGTTTATTTTGTTAAGGAAGAATCCCACAAGTGAAATTGCAGCTATTGTTTTTAAGAGTGAATGTTTACTCATTATACTAAACAGAAGGCTATCAGGTTAATTAAATATATCTCAAAACTCTACTACCTAACTCAGAACGCTCAAAGAATAAGCATAAAATTCAGCATTACTCCCTGACTGGTGTGGCTCAGTGGGTTGGATGTCATCCCTCAAACTGAAAGGTTACTGGTTCTATTACCAGTCGGGGCACGTGCATGGGTTTCAGATTTGGTCCCAGGCTGGGGCCATACAAGAGGCAGCCAATCGATGTTTCTCTTACATATTGATATTTCTCCCCCTCTCTTTCTCCCTTCCTTCCAACTGTCTCTAAAAGATAAATAAATATATTCTTTAAAAAATAAAATAAAATTCAGCATTACCCCACAGACACTTAAAGCTGGAAGGGATATTCAAGATTGCTGGCTGGGTTGTAGTGTGTTTGTGATTTTTTTAATATATAAATATAAATGGATTGACATGTGTATATATACATAGATAGAGAGACGGAGAGACAGAATGAGAAACACTGACGCCTAGAAAGCTTGAGGGACTCAATCAAAGTCAAGAGCAACTTAATGGCAGACTTGGATCAAAACACGAAATACTGTTGTTTTGGCCTCGTGTTGTTTCCGCTGTATAAAAAAAGCATGTTAAACAGTTCACTTCAAACCACACGTAAGGAGCTAAACTTAACGAAGTATTACAAGAACACCAAATAAACTTTCACAAAAGACCTAAAAGAGGAAATTAAAGATGTAAATAGTTTATGAAAACCTGTATTTGTTCCAGAAGCTTGAAACCAGTTTCTTCAATATATTGGTGAAAGTAAAAGAAATAGCCACTTTTACCCAAAGAAAGGAAGGCCGTGATCTGGGCGTTTACTAAATATTTTACATTAGCCTCTTTATTACTTTCAAGAAACTTTGGCTACAGTTACATAGACCAAGGTAACGAGAACCATTTATACAATCAACTGTTTTTATGATACTCTGTGTGTGTGTGTGTGTGTTTGTGTGTGTGTGTGTGTGTGTGTGTAGGAGGAGGAGGAGGAGGAAGAAGAGGAACAGGAGGAGGTGAAGGAGGAGGAGAAGGGATTTGGGTGAAGAATGGCTATTGTGTTCTTGGGTAATGTCAGGCTTCATGCTTCTGAGATGTTTCCCAACCAAGGCCAGATCTAGACTCAATTAACCTTTGTCAAGTGCCTGTTTTGTTTCAGAGTTTGGACAGGATAGATGATTATGTCATAAAATCCTCTTTAAAATCCTGTGTGGTGGATATTCTTATACTTATTTTTTGGATGAGTTAACTAATACTTAGAAGCAAGGTAAATAGCTGACCCCAGTTACAAAAATACTAAAGGAAAAAAATAACATCATAAAGTCAGCCCTTCTAACTTCAACACTACTTCTCTGTCCACTACTGTGTATGCCCAACAACGGGGGCGTGGAGAGCACTGAGCGAAGAAAAGAGGTGGTCACCAGATGGACAGTGGATATTTTTCATGTTGAAACAGTTAAATCTCTTGCTACAAGAATGGTATATAAATAATAAAAGCTTTTCCCCACATACTACTCTATTACAGATCCTTAGAAGTTCTGATTCTATTTTTAATTCTTTATGTTTTTCTGGTTACTGAATTCCTGTGCAATTAAAAAAGAAAAGCAAGGGAGGGGGGAAGCAAAATATTCTTTGGAATTTCTTTCATGCTCTGTTCCCAGCCTGTGCCTGTATTTCTCAGTGTTTTTTTTTTTTTAAAGGTTGCATTGACTCAGCAACAGGGTAGCCAGCTACGTGACATTTCATCTCTGGTTTCTATTACCCATGATTAATGCCAGGGATTGTGTTTATACTCGAAGTCTATACACCAGTTAGGGGCTCAGGGAATTTGGTTCCGGCTCTGATAAAAAAAAAAAAAAAAGAAGAAGAAGAAGAAGAAGAAGTGCGGGGGTGGGGTGTGTGGACAGAAGTGGGCCAAGCAGCTTTGCAGAAAACTGCAGGCATTTCACTGGCTGTAGGGGTGAGAGGTGATGGGCAGAGGAAGGAGGGACTCACCGGCCCTGGATTCTGAGTACATGGTGTATCCCTCCCTGTTCCTGATGACTGCCAGACTCCGTCCAGGGGCACCCTTAGGAGAAGATGATGGAAATCAGAGCTGAAAGCTGTGTCTTTGTCAGATCAGAGAGGCCATCCCCATCATTTAGTTAATGAATGAACCCCCCTGCCAGCCATGAGTTTATTGTAATCAAAGCTCAGAGTGGGGATGGGGTGTCGGGGGATAAATGAATTGTTGAGAGACTGCTTTGAAAGAGCCCCAAACTGCATGTTTGTTCAGTGGGTACTGGTGCTTCCAATGGTTGATAGAATAATTCTATCTCAAGGTTGGTATAGACCTTGAAGGTCACCTAGCCCTACCCACATTTCGTGTTCGATGTCTTCTCTCACATCTCACCAAAGATCATATCTGGATAATTCAAAGGATAAAGAATACCAGTCCATTTTAAGGCAACTCTGCCTGTTTGAAAAACCATTATTCATTTCTTCAACAAATATTTATTAAGTGACAACTGGGTGCCCAAGCCTATTTCAAACACTGGAGAAAAGCAGTAAACAAACCAAAAAAGTCCCTACCCTCAAGGACTTTACTTTCCTTGCATGAAGCCAAATGTTAGTTAAACTTCTTCCCCAACTTAACTGCTCTAACTATTTGAGTCCTATTCTTAAGGAAAAAAAGACTTAATTATTCTCCCTTGTAAATATTTGAACAATAGATAGTGTCCCCATTTGGTTTTGTCTGTCCATCTCCTTCAACTGTCTGTAGTTACAGAGTCCCGAGACCCTTTGCTAAACTGGTTCCAAATTTCTAAACTTGTTCTGATTAGTCAATGTTTCTTTCAAAGCTCCATGCTCAGAAATTAACCAGATAATCTAGAGGAGCTCTGACCAGCGCGGAATATAGCAGCGGCATCTTCTCCCGCGCTGATTCTCAGATGCCCATTATCACGACCTGAGTGTACATTGCCATTCTTGATATCACATCTCACTGCCGACTCATATGAAACTCTCGGCTAATTTTTTAAACCCTGCTATTATGCTACGTTACTTATCTAAATCGGAAATGGTCCTATTTTCATCACTAACCAGCAGCAACCAAACCACACAATGATACGTGCCTGAAAACCCAGGACGAGGTCCTCCAGAGAAGTCTACCCCTTGTTTGCAGCTGGCCTGAGGACCACAAGTGTGCCCTGAGGCCAGGATTCTCCGCTGAGCGAGAAGTCGCAGATCCGAGTTACGAGTTACGAGCGTTAATTCTCAACCTCAGCTGAGGTATTCGGAAAAGATGAGGGTAGAGCAGCTCTGACTTGGCATAGCATTTGTGATAACGAAAGCTAATACACTGTGAGCACTGCATGCATTATTTCATTTAATCTGCACAACCACCTTCTGACGTGGGTGCTAATCTCACACACCTGCTCTGTGGATGAGAAAAACAAGACATCGACATTAATAATCTGCCCAAGATCAGACGCCATTTAAGGGTGAAATAGGACTTAAACACAGATTGTTGAACTCCAAAGCCCACCCACCTGACCACCACAATCACCTGCCTTCTTCTCACCTCTAATGTTAGCTCCCCACAAATGTTTCTGGAGAGGAAAGGAGACACATTGGCCCTAACGCATTGTTGTTCTTAAAGTCCCTTGGGGAAGTAAAGCATAAAGAAAAAAAAAGCCCAACAGATCTATTAGTTTAGGGGGGACTAGGTGGTCTCTCCCACAGGGCTGACAAGCAGGCCCCTCACCGGGGACCCTTTCGTGAAAGGCCCTTCTGATCCCGAACTGGTGGACTACGATGACCTCTGCTTCAGAAGACCAAGGAGGAAAGGGGCTTATTGATAAATCACACTTTCCTCACTTCTGGTCCTTTGTCTGTAGTTTATAATAGGAGCTCACCGCATGTTATTTAATGGTCTGCCTCAGCGGAGTGGTCTCTCTGTTGGGGTGCACACACCCAGGGGGCGAGCTCACAGAAAAGTTTGGGATGCCGGTCTGCTGGGTGCTAAGCCCCACAGTCGTGCCTGGCCCAGGACATGGCAAGGCTCTAAGGCGCCCACCAGCTTCAGGCAAACTGGCATCAGGGAGGGGCCTGTCACAGGCTGGAAGGACACTCCGTTAATGGGTGATGATGAGGGGAATTTCAGACTCTAGGGCAGACGTCATATATAGGATTCTCTTAGGTTCTCCCTCTGCTTATGTAGGGAAATTCATTTTCTTTTTTTCTCCACGTATCTGTGAGGAGTTACTTTTTTCTTATTATTTTTTCTGTATTGATTCTCTCCCTATCCTCTGATCCTATACTCACTGTGTACCTCCAACAGAAACAAACAAACAAACAAACAAACAAAACAGACCATGTAACAATAAAATTGGAATTATTCTTTTGCTGGAACTTTTCCATTTGATTTACCAAGATGCCTGATGGCCCCAATATTAGGGTAGTTATCTCTGCTATAGCAAAAGCAGATAAACAACAGCACATTTCTTAATCATTTACACAGAGGGTGTAGATGTAATTTTTTACCTCTTGTTCTCCTATTCATTTAATTTAAATTGGGATTGAAAGGCCTTTCCCCTCAGTGTGCCTGCCAAAGTTGCTAAAGTCACAAAACTAGGTGACCAAAAGGCATATGACTTTTGTGAATTCAGTTGAGACCCAAAAGGGTTGATACTGCATATACTGACTTATTTTTTTCAACATGTTTTTATTTTTATGGAAGGTACCAGATGAGATGTCCTAATCTGTAAGACTCAATGTGGCATAATCAAAATCAGAAAAAAATATAATGGGTTACATACAATTTCTACAGAGACCTATAATCACTGACCCAAAAATTTACTCAGGGAAAACCAATAAATCTTTCCACTTGGAAATTCTTCCAGCTTATGTGGTGAAAATTCTGTGGCTATCTCGCATGGCAGGCCTCCAAGTCGTGCTTTGGAGTGTTAATTCCAGTGTGGTGTGTCGCTGTGAAGGGAAGGTCCTCACAGGGGATGAGAAAGCCACAGAAAAGTGATGGCAGACTCCAAAGTCTGCTACTTCCTGGAAGACCTGGTTCATCCCAAGGGTAGCACAGATGATTTAAGAGTTTTCCCATCTTACAGAGCCCAGGTGGGTGGTTTTAACAGCTCCAACAGAGTGCAAGATGTTTCTTGGAGATGTGGGTCATAGTAACAGCACTGAGGGGTGGGAAAGCAAATGACCCATGTGAGGTTTTTAGGTCTGACCCTGTATGACAGTTGACCCTTGATCCATGTGTCTCCGGTTCACTGCAGGATAGTGGGTATTTGTGCCATTGGCTCCACAAGACAACTTTGGTCAACTGTTTTCGGTTTGTTCACCGCTAGCTTCTGAACTTGGTTAGCCTTAGAAACATTGTTGACTGTCAACCTGATATGTAGATCCTTTGGTCCATTCTGAAGGTGGATTTATGATCTCAGGTAGTCAGTGTAGAAATATTTTTGATGATCTATCTCCTAAGGCACTGGAAACAGAGTGGAAAATAAACAAATCAGGTTACATCAAATTAAAAAGCTTCTGTACAGCTAAAGAAACCATCAGCAAGGCAAATAGAGAACTCACTGTATGGGAGAACATTTTCACCAGTAATACACCTGACAAGGGTCTAATCTCCAAAGTATACGAAGAACTAATACAACTCAATGCCAGGAAGGCAAACGACCTGATTAAGAAAAGATCAAAAGTCCTGAATAGACACTTCTCCAAAGAGGACATACAGATGGCCAATAGACATATGAAAAGATGCTCAACATCACTGATCATCAGAGAAATGCAAATTAAAACCTCAATGAGGTATCACCTTACACCTGTCAGAATGGCTACCATCAATAAATCAAAAAACAACAAATGTTGGCGAGGATGTGGAGAAAAGGGAACCCTGTGCACTGTTGGTGGGAAGGCAGTCTGGTGCAGACACCGCAGAAAACAATAAGGAGTATCCTTAAAAAATTAAAAATGGAACTCCCTTTTGACCCAGTGATTCCACTTCTGGGAATATACCCCAAGGATCCCAAAACACCAATACAAAAAATTCATGCACCTCTATGTTTATAGCAGAGCTGTAAACAATAGCCAAGATTTGGAAACAGCCTAAGTGTCCATAAGTAGATGAGTGGCTAAAAAAGCTGTGATATGTTTTACACAATGGAATACTATGTAGCAGAAACAGTTACATTTTGCAATAGCATGAATGCACCTGGAGAAAATTATGCTAAGGGAATTAAGCCAGTCAGTGAAAGAAAAATACCACGTGATCTCACTTACATATGTGGAATCTAATGAACACAATAAACCAGCAAACTAAATAGTAACAGAAACTTAAATACACAAAACAGGCTGACAGCAGCCAGACAGGAGGTGGGGAACAGGATGAAAGATGGTGAAGGGATCACCCAAAGAACATTTATGCACAACCCATGGACACGGAAAACAATACAAGGATGGGCTTGGGACAGGGAGAGAGTGGGGCTGGGTGGAAGCGGGGAAAGGGAGAAAAAGCAGGAACAACAGTTACAGCAGAAACAATAAAAATAAAACTAAAATAAATGGTAAATAAATACATAATAAAGCGTTTCACTCCCTCCCCAAATTAAATTAAATTAAACTAAGAAATAAAAATGGATTTATGTGTGCTCCAAGATTTGGGTGTCTCGACCCATGGAACATGCTCAGAATCACAAATAATAATGATGATGAAACTAAAATAACCTGAGTGTGGCTCGTATGTGAACCCCGTCCTCCCCTCCCCCCAAGCCCTCAAAGAGCTCTCCCTGACCTCGGGCTTGCTCGGTTTCCCCACGCACCCTAAGTAGGGGTCTCTCTTAGGTGGCTCTCTCCTAACCCATGACCCCAAGGGCTCCTCTTGCCGTCGCTGTTCACGTGTCTTCGTGCTCCTGAGGGGTCTTCAGCGATTTAATCTTTTTAGGAAGACAAACATATTGAAGCTGAATGAGAAGACTCAGAAAACCAGTCCTCCTGACTGACTCTGCCCAGAATTCAGTTATTTCCTGGGAGTACAGTATGCATTTTTGAAAGCCAAAAGCATGGTTTTCTATCCTCAAAGTTGACATGTTCTACTATAGTTGCTAGGAATAAGTGGTTGAAGTGGGATTCTTCCTTTAAATATTGAGTTCTACCACATGTATTAAACACTTTATATTAATTACTTCACGTGTTAAACACTTCATGTTAATTAATTCATGTATTAAATTAGTCTCGCCTCACTTTACTAATGAGGAAACATTTAGGATAAGTAACTTGTTAAAATTATAAAACTTGGAAATGACGGGAGCTAGACTACCTCTGGGGCATACAACCATTATGCCAATACAGCCTTTAAGATATCTTAAGACGGCTGGAGCTCTCTGTCCAACATCTTAACCAAGAGTGGTCAGTGACTTGCTAAAGATGAGGGTGGCGGGACACCCGTGCCCTGGTGGGGAAGAACATTTGACCACATATTACTTGGAATCGCCAGTGCGTGGTGATTGTAAAACAGAAGATTGACTTACAGTGAGTTCCATTATTATTTTAAATTCTTTATAGAAAATGATTCCTTTTATTGCCTGCACCCAGGGCAGATGTTCTCATCCTCCCCTAACCTCTACCTTGGAGTGACTCTGAGAATTGTGAGAGGGTATTTTTTAAGAGGTTTAAGTCAGGATTACACTTGGACGGTGGCATCGTGGGAGTCCTGGCCTGGACGGGCCCATATTTCCGGAACCAGCCGCTCTGCAGCCTGTTCCTTCTGCGGCTTTGATGGCACCACCTTTTGGAGGAGATTGTACTTAAGGAGCAGTTGGTTATACATTTCAGGGAAGAAGTTTGGTCTCTAAAGCAGTATTTAACCTCAGTCTTCACTCTGGGACTATAGACCTGACACTTTGCAAATCAAAGAAAATCTATAAGAAACATCAGCCCAAACAATATTGAATTTTTTATCACTGAGATTGAAATTACATTTTAAAAAGGAAGATCATTTTACAATGGAAAAGCCAAACAAACACTGTCTTAACCAACTGATCCAGGTTAACCTCACTGGTGATAAGACATGTTTGATAACATGTACCCCCTAATAAAATGTGTTAAGGAAGGAATGTGATAAGGAAGGAAGAAAGACTTTATGTTCTTCTTCCCAAAAGCTCATAACCCCAGTCTAATCATGAGAAAAACAGAAAAAAAATTATCCAGTCAGTACGACTCAAATCTATAATGACTATACAGTAATTGTATATTAGTTTCGTAAGAAACTGCCCAACTGTCTTCCAAAATGGTGGTACCACTTTGGATTCTCACCAGCAATAAATGAGACTTCCTCCTTCTTCAAAAAAATAATAAAACTATAATGATCATAAAAAACAAGGAAGAAAAACAATCACAAACCATAGACAGCTAAGGAGACATAATGACTAAATACAATATGGTATCCTGGATTGGATTCTGGAGGAGAAAGGGGTCATTATTGTAAAAAGTGACAAAGCTGGGAGCTCAGTTAATAGTAGTACACCAGTGTTGTTTTCTTAGCTTTTGACGACTGTACCAAGATGGTTAGTATTAGGAAAAACTGGATGGGAGGTCTAGGGGAACTCCCTCATTGCCTTTGCAACTGTTCTGTCAATCTGAACTCATTACAAAATAAAAGGTGTATTTTTTGAGTGAACCTTTGATGAGAGTAAGGAACACAGAATGAGAAAGCTGAAAGTATCAGTGTGTGAGAGCAGACATGTGCTCCTAAGGTTGGTCTGGCAACCTGCGGATGCTTGTTTCCCTGTGGTATTATTACTAGCAGTGAATTTGACTCTCAGAAGGGTCTTGATTGGGTGATGAGAGCTATGTCCACCTGCACTTGACTTCCACGTTTTAGAAGACATTTGCACAATAAAAACAAACAAACAAAATCTGTATATGTGGTGGGGGGTATGGAGACAACTGTACTTGAACAACAATTAAAAATATGTACATAAAGTAAATATTGAATATAAAATATATGTGATATATATGTGTGTGTATATATATATATATTACACACACAACATGGAGCCAATAAACAAAATAATGTGCAGCAATTCTTTAAACAACTAAATAAAAGAAAATGGATGCCAGAATTATGATTATCATTTTTATTTTGCAGGCTGACTGAAATTTATATTAAATGATGTTTCATTATAGGTGTGTTTTATATTTTACTTAACCCTCTATAGCTACATATTTAGATTGCATCTGGTTCTTAGTTATCATAAACAGTGTTGTCCAGAACAATTTTATAGCTAAATCCATGATTATTTACTTAAGAATTTCTAGAAAGAACAACAACAGTTGGTACATTGATCTACAGATATTCCTTTCACTAGTAAATAAAATCCTCGTGTCCAAAGAGCAGGCACAAACAAGAAATAGCAATTCAGTGGAGAAGTCACAGAAGAGAAATGCCAGAAATTGCACCACATGTCAAAGGGTAACAGCTTTCCTGTATATTTGTGTATTCTTTCATGTGATTCACCCAGTGGGCCTGGAACAAATTATTGTTCTACGGGGAGCAAATGGAAGCAATAAGTAAATAAACAACTTGCCAAAGGTCTTCTGACCCCCAAACTAGTATCTTTGCGCTCACTTTTCCATCTTCTAGAGACCTGGCATGCAAGTAAGGCTTATGCCATTGACTTTTCTGGACCCCTTTCCAGAATATTTCTTATTGGTTATTTTCTGATTTTATCCATCTTTACACTCTTCTCTACCCTCTCAAGGGAGCTCAGTGCTGCTACTGCTTAACTCTACTTCCTAAGAAGTACCTTCAAGAAATGCCCTCTACTTCATTTTGACAGGCTTGTTTATAATTACTAGTTATTCTTTCGATCAACAAACATGGATTAAGCCAATACTATTGGAAGAAAGACCCCGATGTGGTGGGGATGCAAGCACCAGATACAATCCCCCATCTATAGTAATTCCATTCTACTAAAGTAGACTCGTTCATCCACTGCACAAAGGTGAGTTCACCATGGTATTCACACCCTTCTGTGCTGGACACTGACAGTTACTGAATTAGAAACTAGCAAGATATGAGGAACGTGCAGGTTGAGGAAGGAACCAGGCATATAACTCACACTACACAATCAGCTATGGTGACATAAAAGGCCCTGTAATAAGAGTCACGAGAAAGGGAAAATGAGTATGCTGGAGGACGTTCAAAGGCACTCCTGGATGAAAGTTATCCAGAAAAAGTAGCCTTTGACATGCATCTTGTCTAAAGAATGGGTTGGATTTCAACATGCCCTCTGAGGAAGGAGGTAACTCCGTGCAGAAAGTGACTGAAGTTGAGGAACGCAGGGACTTTTCAGGGCACTTAAAACTGTCCACATGGTTGAAACACATGTAGGTGAAGAGGGGGAGTAAGATAATGAGAGGACCAAGGGAAGGATCACTTTGAATATCACGTCAAAGTTTTTGAATGTTATCTAAGGCATGATTTTTTAAGATGTCCCTGTTTAAGGAGCGAAAGAATTGCCATGTATTTCTTACACCTCCAACCAGGCTGCAAGCTGCTGGAACAGAGGAAATATATTTTGTATCTTTTATGTCTTCTTAGGCATCTAGAACAGAGTTTGATCTAAAAGAGAACAGTAAACTTCAGCAAACATAGGGCGCCAGCAATATGAAGATGAATGTGACGTGGCTTCAATCTTTACAACCACTAGAAGAGGCAGAGTTCGAAGCAGATGAGTTCAATGTCATCGGAAAAATGACAGAGTCATTCACGAGATGCTTGGAAGCACTGAGGGGCACTAAATATTTATACTCAATAAATAGTTGTGGCCTAACAGAGTGGGAGTGTTTGGAGATCTGAAGTTGGCATGAGATGTACAAATGCAGAGTGTGATTTTAAAAAGGCCACCTAGAGTCAGTTCATTTATGAGTGGCCCTGGCTCTGCCATGGACTGTCTGCATAAACTCGAGCAAGTAAACC
This sequence comes from Mormoops blainvillei, assembly GCA_004026545.1. Taxonomy (NCBI): domain Eukaryota; kingdom Metazoa; phylum Chordata; class Mammalia; order Chiroptera; family Mormoopidae; genus Mormoops; species Mormoops blainvillei. The sequence continues at coordinate 64,641 of PVJD01007242.1, read as the reverse complement.
CTATCAGAATCTGTTTCTTTTGTTGACAAAATTAGGAACTGAATGCCAATAATTTCTAAGTTTAAATTTTTATAAACTCTCATTTTAACTTGGGTGATTTCATGATTCCTCTGGTCCCAGACTCTTTCCCTGAGCCCTAGAGCTATGTAGTTCCGCCTCCTATAATCCCTCCAGGCTTCAGGGCAGGATGTGAAAACCTCAAGCCCCTCTTTCAGGGATGGGGTAAGGCCAGGGCAGGGACCTTGGCAAGCTCTGTGCATGCTGTTAGCTTGCTCTTAGGCTGCTCAGTTGCAGCAATATCTCCAAACCCTTCGTGCACAGAGACCAGGCCACTCCAGTGCCCTCCCTTTGAGCCCCGGGAGCCTTCCGAGCCCCTGAGACAGCTGAGCCATTTCTCCCACTCCCACTGGCTTCTAAAAGAGAGAGATTTCTGTGCTATGTCTAAGGTTATCTGGTCCCTTTTAAAAATGGGACTAGAATAGCCACACTCCTCCCTCCAAGGGAAACCCTCCTGGCACCATTTGAATTGCATGATGAATTAAGCCCTGCTGAACTGGTTTCATTAATCAACTGGCTATGGCTTGAAACTTTAGGAGGCAAATATAGGCAGGGATAGTGTCCTAAAAGTCACCTTAAAAACAAGAGGGGAAAGAGAGAAGGACCAGCATTTAGCCTCAGGCAAGAGTCAGATTGCAGTTAGCAAGAAAAGTTGAAGAAGCATAGAAATTTTTCTTTCTCAGAGCCTGGTTATTGTTGGCAAGCACCAGCGATCCTGCTCCAAGGACCTCCCATGGTGTCCAACAGAGAAAATGAAACGAGATGAGACTATGCGGGTGTTTTCATTTTAATTAGGGTTATTTATAGAGCAGGGGATGCTGTGTTTATGTATAGTGCATTTGCTTTCTCGATGGTCATCGTCAGCTTTTTTGGTCTTCTCACTGCAGAAACAGAGAGGCGGCCTTCCGCTTCTGGTAAATGTCGATCTGAGGGTTGGTCGGCACAAGGAAAGGAGAGACCAGAAACCTCTGCTGAGTCAGGTAGAGATTGAGCTGAGTCCTAAAAAGCAAGAGTTCTGAGGTCCTGCCACTTGTGTCCCAGACGAGATGGAAACTGCTGACATACCCTGCACGCCCCTGGGAAGGAACTGGCTGGTGTTAACTTGGACTGTGAACCAGGGATCTCAGGAGACAGAAGAAGGGACTGCAAGGAAGCCTCCCAGGTAAAAGATGAGGAGTGTGAGAACTGAACAACTGAGAGCAAAGTCACCCTATCTGTCCCCCCACGGCGCCAGGGAGTGGTGAAAGGCCCCCATGGGTTTTGTTGTTGACTAAAAATAGCACTAGACAAAGAGTCAGGAATCTAAATGCTGGTCCCAAGTCTACCATAAATGGGGGTCCTGGGCAAATCAGTTTTCTTTTCTGGTCCTCAGTTTCTCTTTCCGTAAAACAAAGAGGCTTGGAATCAATGATCTCTAGGAGTCTTTCATTATTATTATTACTGATTTTAGAGAGAGAGAGAAGAAGGGGGAGAGAGAAAAAGAAAGAGAAAAACATCGTTTTGTTGTCCCACTCATTTATGCATACATTGGTTCATTCTTGTAGGCACCCTAACCAGAGATAGAACCCACAACCTTGGCGTATCGGGTTGACATTCCAACCAACTAAGCCAGGACGGGTCTCTAGGAGACTTTACCATTACATTTTATGAGTCAGGGAGATTTGCGAAAAGAAGTAAGAGCTGCCTCACTCGCTATTTCTGCAAAGCATCTTAGGTCAAGGCATTGGATATCCCAGCATGCCTTTGCTCAGCACATTATGAAAGTGTACCTATTTCTGAAAAAAAAAAAAAAAATAGGGAAAACAATGGTAGCTGCTCAAGTCTGCCCCACTCCACACGATCTCATGCATACAGAGATACAATAACATAGAAGAACATGTTAGATATACTAACATGTAGAAATATATTCCATGAATATGCACCTTTGGAATGGCCTAGCCAGTTGGCCAACATCATGAATAATGTTTTATTCCTCTGCAGAGAGAAGTCTGTGCACCTCTGAAGGTAAGAAAAGGCACACACAGTAAGCTCCCATTATTTGCCATTTTCCTTCCTGGGGTTCCAGTTGCCGTCAGCCATGGCACAAAAATATTAAGTGGAAAATTCCAGAAATAAACAATTCATAAGTTTTTTATTTAATTTTTTTTATTTATTTATGTATTGTTGTTTTTGTTCAAGTGCAGCCGTCTCCACTTTCCCGCCACCGCTTTCCCCCAAAGGAGAGGGGGGTGACGGGGGAAAGAAGGGCAAGGGTTGCCAAGGAGTACGTATCAAGGACCCGCAGACAAAGCCAAAGGGCGGGACAACTCATAAGTTTTCAACTGTGCACCACCCTGTGCCGTGTGATGAGACCTCTCGCTGTCCCGCTCTGCTCCGCCAGAGCATACGTCCACACCCACTGGTCACTTAGTAGCCAACTCGGCGTTCAGGTCATCGATTCTCATGGTATTACTGTGCTTACCTAATTTTACTTAATAATGGTCCCAAAGTGCAAAAGCAGTGATGCTTCCTTTAAATGATAAGGTGCAAATTATGGACTTAATAAGGAAAGAAAGAAAAATGTATTCTCAGGTTAATAAGATCTATGGTAAGAACAAATCTATCCATGAAACTATGAAGAAGGAAAAAGAAATTTGTTCTAGTCTTGCTGTTTCACCTCAAACTGCAAAAGCTACAGTCACAGTGTGTAAGCACTTAGTTAAAAAGAAAAAGGCATTAAATTTGTGGGTGCACGACATGAGCGGAAAATGCGTTCCAACTGAGGTCAGCGTATTGCCCAGAAAACACTGGACCCACATGAGGACATCGGCAAGGGGTCCCCTGAAACGGGACACCAAGCCGCTTACTGCGAGTAAGGGGTGGTTATACAGACTCCGGAGCAGGTTTGGGCTAAAAATTAGAAAAATTACTGGAGAGAGAGATGACTTTCCCATAACTTTTATTCTAGTATATTGTTATAATTATTCTATTGTATTATTAGTTTTTGTTGTTAATCTTTTACTGCCTAATTTCTAAACTTTATCATAGATATTATGTATGGGAAAAAATATAGTGTAGACAGGGTTTGGTGCCATCCACGGTTTCAGGCATCCACTGGGAGTCCTGAAAAGTAACCCGCATGGGTAAAAATGGCTACTATATTTATCTAATGAACAATCACCCGAATTTAAGAGCATGCCGGTGACGCGCTGGGCGGAGGAGCAAAAAGAAAGAAAGGAAGCTGGTGCTGACCACCCAGCATGAAGCCACTTGTGGTCCCCATTTCATCACTGATTTTCTTTTCCTCCCCAGGGCCCGATTCTGACCAGCTTGCCCATTAAATGGCCGCTAAACAAGCCTGTCTTTGCCTTAGGCAGTGGTAGGAAAAAGAACGAAGGTAAAAGATCTTTGGGACGGCTCATGAGATTTACGACTAGCTAAACAAGACATGAAAGGAGAGAGAGAGAAATTCCCCAATGTGGACAGGGCAGAAAATGCAATCTTGTGCTGTACAGACAACCTCAAAACAGGCTGAGCTCTGCCAACAGCTCTTCCCTCCTTCACCACGACCAGAAGAGCCCACCCCTGCCCTCTTCCTTCCCTCTCCCATGGCCCCCCCATCGCCTCTCACCCACATCTGCCTCTTCTGTTTCTGAGCAACCATTCTGGTAAGTGAGTAGCGGCCTTCCCATATACTCACACAGATGTAAACAGTTCTCACTGTCATGCTGACTGCAGACAGACCTCATTCTGTCTGCCTCCTTCACTCTCTGCTAAAGATAAAAACAAAAAGAATGGTGGGAAACTATTTTTTCCAGGGACCCAGCAACCAAAGACCAAGTCCTCTGATTTGGAGCAAGACCGAGACGAGGTAGAAGAAAGATTAGCAACACTGTAAATTCGCTTCTGTGAGCTGTGACGTGCACCTCGGCTTGTGGGAAGGAGAGTCCCCAGCGATTCGCTGTGTTGTTCCTAGGAATTTGGCTCATGCCAGCCAGTTTGCTTCAAGACCTTCTTAATTCTTGTGGTTCCCATATGCTGAGAAAGCCATTCTTTCAGAGGGAGCTGTTATCCATTCCTCAAGTTATGCAATCATCAGTTTATAAAACCAAAGCCCATCGCTGCTCAGCCAGACTTTATCTGACCCCAAACAATGAAGGGACCAGCGTTGGTCATTCACATGCCATCCTGGATCTCAAAAAGACACATGAAAAGAAGCGCGCATCCTGGAAAGAGTGGCTGAAATAACCTCGTAGCCGTTTTTCAATGCTGTTAACCCACAGAACGCTTACAAATCTCTTCCGACACTAGACACGGGGCCAGTATGATATATGTGATAGAACTTGCCCAAAGTAGTTTAGTATCAAAGCTCTGGAATTTGTCCCAAATTCAAAAACATCACAGCTTAATTTGCTTTCAGTCCAGCCGAATGTTTTTTCTCTCTCTTCTTCTAGCCAGCTTTGAAATAACTGGCCTGATGGTACAATAGTTCCCACTATTTCATTCGTGAGTTGGAGGAGGGAGCCTTACCAAAAGAAGCAGAGACTCACTGCACACACTTAGGCATGCCTGTCCCCAAACCAGGGCACTTCTGCGTGAAACACTAAACACTGAAGCCATCCATGGTTTCCTCGCCAGGAACATTGTGGAGCCCTTGGCAGACATACGCTAAGGAGTGAGATTTATCTCTACCTTTTTTCTCTCGGTGTATCGGTACTAGGATAGCTCTCATATGTGTCTGGTTAGATTTCTGTCTCTGAGGTCTCCAGTTATATTTTTGATACTTTTCATCCTCAGGAAGCTGGGGCTCCATTCAGCATCTTCCTACTCCTAAGAGAGATTTCCACACATTGATTTTACTTTCTCCCTAGTTTTCTCTGTCCAAGACTTCATATATTTCTGAATAGCAGCTGTGCACCTACGGCATAAGCAAGACTTTTTTCATTTGTCATTTTCTACTTTTTTTACTCCATTTTTATTGAGATATATTGACATATAGCATTGTATCAGTTTGAGGTGTACAACATAATGATTTGTTCTGTGTATATATTATAAAATAATCACAATAAGTTTAGTTACCATGCACTCCCTCACATAACCACCCTTCTATTTTTGCTGAGGAAAGCAAATTATATCACTTGTAGCATCACCCTAATTTTTTCTGCTATTGCTCCAGTAAAGGAAAGCTGGAAAAATATTGTCAAGTCACAGTCGTTGATCTTACTTTGGCAAGAGGATCCACTCCATGATTTAATTTCCTTTCAGACTGTCTGCACAACACTCTTTCTCTTTCTTCCATTTCCCTGGGAATGGTGTCTGCTTCATCTCGGCTTTGTTGGGATGCAGGCATCTTTCAGTCATTAGCTCTCTCAGTACAGCATCGGCGCTTCTTGATCCATCCCCTATCTCCACAGTAGCTTTTCATCTCTTAATAATCAGGAGAGTGGCAAGGTGAAATGTTTGACAGCAATTTGAAGAGAATTCTCTGGTTGATGTTTCTATTACCTTCTGTTCCCTAAGGTTTTTCTGTCTTCTAAGATATTCTGACCTCCAAGGAGACGTGAATGGAGCCAAACATTAACCCCATGGTTCAGCCCAACACCTCAGATCTGGTGAGATTATGGCTGTGCTGAGCCACTGTGTACTTGGTCTTCTTTTCCTAATATTCATACTGAACCGCTGCTTAGAACTGGCCTGGTCCCAACCATTAAAAGATTTTTTAACAGTTGCTTGAAAGATATGTAAGTCTAAATTAAAAGAGAATGATGACGACGTTGTTTATCAGTGTGTTGTCATAGCTCATTCCCACTAAGCACCGTGATGCTGAGCGTGTCTGGTGAGCACAGTGATTTCTAATGCCCGGCTAAGAGACCACTTATTTCAAGAAATATTAGACATATACACTCAAGGGCATTTTTAAAAAAGGGCAGAACCTTGAGGTTATACTGGAACACTGTCTGTGGAAATAGCCACCCAGGTAAATTTCCTTTTTTTTTTTTTTTAAACTTTGGTCCATTGTCTATCACCCACTGATCCATATGGCCAAATGAAAACAAAAAGGATAAAGTTACTACCATGATCTGCAAGACCTGATATAACCAGACACCTATTACATTTTCAACCTTTCCTCCTGTCCCTCTGCCTCTTCATCATTTTTTGATCAGTACTGGCTTAAATATAGCATCCTTCCCTACTGCACTCCCTGACAATCTTTCACATGCTGTTCCCTCACCCTGGGATGCTCTTCACCTTCTCGAAAAGGTGACTAACTTCTATACATCCTTCAGATCGCACAAATACCACAGCGTCCCAAAAGAAACCTTCTCGGTTGTCCCTCAGAGTAATTCACTCATGGTGAACAACCAGCATTCATGTGCCCAGTATCCATTCAGCTTTCTAATAATCAGCCTATTCTAAGCTTTCTAGGAAACTATGTTTCCCTCACTCATAGACCACGCATCTTATTCGGACCTACCTCAAAGTGACTGGTATGCACATGGGCTTATTATTCAATAAAACTATTCCCCGAGAATGCTAGAAAAAAGATTCTCACTCTCTTCCACTAGGCTTAAAGTTCAGATCTAAGATGTAGAGCTACCATGTCTATAAGGGCCATCTGAAAACAGTGTCCACACAGCAGAAGTAGAGCTGTGAAAGGGAAAAAGAATACCCCGCTCAGATGGTTTGGGAGCCCCTATGGCCAGACACGCCTAAAGACTTCAATTTTTAATTATCTGAGCACAATTTTTTTTGGCCTAAGTCACTGTGATTTGGATTTTCTCTCATTTTGTCTCACGATGAACCCTGTGATTTCTTGTATTTTGGCAGTCATGATGTGGATAAGCATTTGTTCGATTTCAGTTTTTCACACAAGATTGGAAATTTTATGAGGAACCATATGAGTCTTATTTATTGCTTTTTTTTTTTAAGTTTCTAGTATAACGTGGAGCATGTAGTAAAATATCAATCTTTTTGAGTGACTGAAGGAATGACTAATGAACGAGTAGGGGATTCTGAGATCCTAAGAGCTGTCAAGCTTTTTGCTCCAAGATCCTGATCTAAAAAATGAATCCAATCCCCTGTGCCTAATGTTGGTCTTCTGCTGTGGAAAAACCTCTATTACAGGACACTCCTTTGTTCCCAGAAGAGCAACTTACTGGTGTGCACCTTAGCTCCGTCTCTTGGCACGCCCTACACGCACGCACCTCCACCCGTGCACGACCCCCGTGAGCTCTGCCTTTGTTTGAGGGCGGTAGGAGGGGGAGTGTTCGTGCAATGCGCAGACGCTCTAGCAAGCCCACATGACCTTCAAGACGGAGCCACATTCTCCAACCGCTTCATTGGTAATAAAGACGATATGCTCCTCTTCAGCCTCTTGACTTTATAGCTATCTCAGTACCTAAACTGGGGCAAGAAAAATGGGATGCCATTTATTTTCCCAATGAATCCCAACATCCAGTTAATTGGGTTGAAAAGCTTCAGAAATAGAAAAGGATTGGAATTTGGAAAACTAGCACCTGTAGATTAAATCTCCCAATGGGACCTGGATGACAAGTTTTAGGTCACAGGTTTCAGCAACCAGGGATGGATGGCTATTGTGGGGTTTTGACCTTATGCCATGGGCTGGTTTTTATAGTTGCTGGCTTTTAACTAGTGTAGTTGTGAAGGCAGATTTAGGCCTTAGGCTTCAGAAGTAAACCATATGGGATTTTGACCTTTGCAAGTCACTATAGTTTATGGCAGTTTCATGTGCAGGTGAGTTGCTTTTCTTAACACCCACAGACCTTAGCAAAATACCAGACAAATGAGGGGCTTAGTAAATACGTGTAAGCTGTGCCAATTCCGGCAATGATTTGATCAAAGGAAAAAGAGGCTGCTGATGCACCCCTTCGTGCAAGGGAGAGGAGCTGGGGCAGCTCAGAGGGAGGAACGTTGCAGAACCATATAGGCTGCTACAGCTGTGGCCCTCAGTCCGGAAAGTGGGTCTAGACTTTAAGCATCAAAGGTAGCAAACTGGCTGGTGTGGCTCAGTGGATTGAGTGCCAGACAGTGTAGCAAAAGGTCACCAGTTCAATTCTCAGCCAGGACACATGCCTAGGTTGCGGGCAAGGTCCCCAGTGGGGGGGCGCTCAAGAGGCAACCACACACTGATGTTTCTCTCCCTCTCTTTCTCCTTCCCTTCCCCTCTCTAAAAATAAATAAAATCTTTAAAAATAAATAAATAAACAAATGTCAAAGGTAGCTACTTTCTCTTTGTGCTACAGATGATTAATATTGAGAGGCTTAAATTTAAATTTTTAAACCACTTCCAGGTCAACTATTCATAATTGTATTCATCTTTTACGTTATTTTGAAAACGTAAATGTGAAAGGAATACATTTGAATTCATGTAGCTTATCCACAGGGTTCAAGAATCCTCCCAGTGTAAGTTGCAAAATTCAGTAAATCACAAAAATTTAGAAGGAGGCCTTAGACTCTGGAGTCCCAGTCACAGCTTCTTCCAGAGAAGAATAGTAGATTGCTTTAATAAACAAAAAAGTGAAGGAGAGCTTTTAATATTAAAAGAATATGCCATTATCTTGGAATAATACACCAAAAAAACTTCAATGAAATGATTGTAATCCTGACGGCTAAAAGAGAAATTTAAATACCTTTGTTTAAAACACTTGTTCTCTGGGAATCAAACCCACTCAGGGTTCAAGAAGAACCGGAATAGTTTGCAAAATCAAAGCATGTTGGTGTCATGTAAGCATAAAAGGGGCAATAAAATATTTTTTAAAATTGTCCAAAACCTGGGGAAAACATCAAAGGAAAGGGTTGAATTTTCTTTCAACGTCATGCAAAAGCATTGTTCAACAGGCCTGCCCAATGATTTAAGTTACTTGGAAAATTTATTTATGTTTGACTTTTCTATTACAAGTTGATTAGAACCCAGACATTTTAAAGTTCCAGGTTAACGAGAATATTTCTTCTGATAAAGAAGATAATCACAAAGGTTACAGTTTTATTACAGTTTTATTAATGTAGGACATTAATTGATTTAGTATATCTATCTTAGGCATTTTATTCTAACATTCTTTTTTTTATTTTTTTAGTGCCTATAAAACACCCAGTTCCTCAAACCTGTCCTCTGTGAGCCAACTTTACCATTTTATTCTTTTCCTCAATAATGAATAATTATGAGTCATGTCGGAAAAGCAGTCCTTCTATATTTGAATCAGAGTCATGTCCTTAGCTTTTGAAAATTATTCTTTAACAGTTTTGGAAGTCCCACTAAGATGCCCAGAGAGCCACTTAAACTGTAATATTTAAAAGCCCATTTCATGGATTGTTAAAATCCAAGGATGTCTTTTCTTGGTTCCTGGAGTGAGTCTCAAGTGGCTCTACAACTTAGCCTGTACTGACTCTCTGCATTTTTTTCCTCCTGATTTTAAGTTTTTTTGGTTGGTTTTTGTTGTTTTCTTTTGTTCTCTCCTTGAGTTAGCTGAGTTCGGTCTGGGTCTAACATGGGCATGGCTCATAAGTTATCGCCATAGGTGGCAGCAATGATTGGGATCTAATTAGTTATCTGACCATTGGTTGATGGGGACCTATTCTAAGGTGAAAAAGGGTGGAGACTCAGGTTAATTAATTTCTGTTTGTCTTTCTGGCAACTTACAAGCTCAAATGCATATTCCCTGAGAAGGAGAATACATCTTTGAGATCTAATCTGATGAGTCTTTGTGTTTATGTTGATCCACAGCTGAAGGTATAAAACGAAAGCCAGAGGCTCTCCATGCATCTGCGAGAAAGTCTTTATCTCTCAGTGTGTAAATGTGAAGTATTTTTCTACCTCTGAAGTATATTATAAAATTAGATCATAAAGTATCTTAAATTTAAAAAGGTGTGTTTTCTTTAGTTTAGAGAGAATAAATGGTTACTCAAATCTAATATTTTCTCAGAATTCACAATATTTTCCTAGAAAATAAACTAAGCATCTTATACTTTCAATATACTTTTAATGGCATAAAAAGTCCTTTTAGTAGAAACTGCCATCTCAGAAGTATTTTCATGTAAAATCCAAAGACACATAGTAGAAATGATTAAGTATATTTAGTACACTCTGTACTTCTTAATTAGCTCAGTGATACAGCCAGAGCTCCATGAGAAGACTTGTTAAATCAAAGCATAATTTCATGCAGGTAAAATGTCATTAATGGAAATGTTTCCGAGATTATACATTTTATGAATTGAAAGTGCCAGGAGAGTTATTTATGCCTTCACTCTCTATAATATGTTCCTATCCTCAGGAGAAGCATTGGTCAAACCTTTATGAAGCAGTTTTATACATCGTCTCCCGATGGAGAATTTTGTGCCGCTCTGTTTGGATGTTATTGATGAATGTAATAAATTAATAACAAGCCATGATTAATTTAATTTTAGTCACATATATGTTCTACTTTCCTCTGATGCTTACTTAGAGGCTCACAGCCCTTTTTGTGTCCAACAAAGGACAATCTCAGAGCCTCATGCTCTCCCACGTTCTTTTAACTATTGATATTTCAAGGAGGAGAAATTCATAAGTATGATCTTCAAAGCTTAACATGGACAATGCTTAGCCAGTCGTGAGATGGTACCAAGAGACTGAGGAGGGATTTCTAGGAGTCTTTTTAGTTCAAAACCAAGTGATTTTAAGAATGCAGACCGCTATACCAAAATCTAGCCACATGAAAATTAATTTCATGGAGAGAATAAATCGATGAGGGATATTTAGTTATGGTTATTTACTTCACAAGTTACTTTTCTCTTAATGTTCAATATTCTGATGGAAATAATGAGAAAGACCCTTCCTTTTCCTTCACAATCTACCTAAACTTTCGATTTAGTAAATGATGCCTTTGCAAACTAAATTAAATTTGTGTAAGTGGTGTCTGATTCTCAATGTCCATTCAAAACTGATAAACAATTTGAGGCTTTGCGACCATATGGCCTCTGTTGCGACTACTCAACTTTGATGAACATATCTAAATAAAAATAGTAATGAACATATCTAAATAGTAATGCAGCCATAGATTGTATGCAAATCAAAGAACATGGTTGTGTTCCACTGAAATTTTGTTTACAAAAACAGGTTTGACCCAGTGAGCTGTAGTTTCTCAACCCCTGGTCTGATGCACCCAGAAATGTCTCTGTTTGAAGCCCTCGACTATTCCAGTGGCAACCTAATTATCAAGTCTAAAGTATATCAGGCACAAGTTTTCTTTGACTCTTTCTCAGGGCCTTTGGATTGGCAAGGCTTCTCCTCCACCTCCAACTGGGTATTTTATCACCAACTTGGTAGAAGCTAACAAGCGCCAGCCATGTTCCACCCAGGTTGGAATTAACTCAGAGAAACACAGGAGTTAGGTGAAGATCAAAATGTCAGCTTTTTTGCAGATAAAATCTACTTTGGAGAAGGCAGCTAAGATTTGCAGACAAGTGGGAATGCTAATACTTCATCCTAAGTTAGGCAGACTTGCTCACCCAGTCACGAGCACCCCTGAACACAGATCTCTCTGTGTGGACCCTCTCCCGTAAAACGGCAAGTAGCAGGAGCAGACACCCTCTGCAGGGGCATCTCAGGAGAGGAGTGAGGAGGGGGCTGATTAATGCATGTGCCCAGGTTAATCTCCTGAACTCTCCATCAGAGAAAGTAGTATTTCTATAGTAGAAATTTATCCACGATCAAACATTAGCCAAAGAGGAAAAGAATGGGTTTCTCCCAATACTTAAATAACCTTTTACCTTTTCATTCTCCTGATCGAAATCTTCAAAGACCCCTTTCCCTAAAAGTGCCAATTCTGATATCTTATGTATTAAAGGTGCTTAGCCATCTGGCTCTACACTGCCATTGTCATCTTACTGCTAGCTAACACCTAGTAAGGCGCTGGCTGGGTGAGTCTACTCATAGTCTCCAGAAGGCGAAATTCATATTCCTGTCTCCTTTCCTTTCCGCACCATTGCTTCCCTCTGGAATGCCCTCCCTAATTTGATTCATCTCAATCCTTTAGGGCCTGTTCCAGCCTCTCTAAAACTTCCCTAATCCATGGGGTTCTCCGTGACCTCTTTGCCCTTGAACTTCTTAATCCCTTCAGGTCTATACCACTCATTGGGCGTTTCCAGTTTGTGTTGTCAGTAAATTTTGCAAAATTCCATTCTATCTCCAAATTTCAATTTTCAGCTTCATTAAGAGCAGAAGTATTTAGCAAGATTCTTTTTATTCTCGAAGCATGATTTCACATAAGTAAGTGCTCAGATATTTGCTCATCGACTATATACCCTTTAAAATGACTTGTTAAATGCTTACCAATTTACAACAATGAGGATTCTTCGCTCGCCCAAACTACTCCCATCAGTAAAAGTTAATGAGGACTTTCTCTACTCGTAAGAAGTCTCTAGGAAATTTCATGTGTTCTGGCTGTTATGGGCCCAGAATCAGAAAATGAGTTTTTAACTGGGTTGTTCTCAGTACAATGGAAATGAGGGTTTGCTGTGTTTCCTGACCACTCCTTCTCCTGAGCAGCTCAGCTATTAAGGTCTTTTTGCTTCCAGAGATAGAAATGGAGTAGTATTTAGATCCATTCTTTCTCCTTCAAGAAATCTGATGAGTCATCTTTTGCAATAATACCCAAGTAATTCAAAAGTGTTAGACCATTTGTATGAATAGAATAAGTACTTACAAATAACACTGTTGCATAAAACATTAATATTAATTAGTCAAAGCATTTTTCTTACATTGGTAATTAAATGTAGATGGTTACATGCCGGTAAAACACCCTTAGAAATCCGAAGTGAATTTTAGGTCATTTCCATATTGGAAGGGGATGTTACTGCCTTTTAGTGGGCAATGGCAGGGGGGCCGGGTATCCTGCGACACGTGCAACATTCCCACGCACGAAATGTTGCCCCACATTCCACATGATTTTCAAATGTCCCTCTAGACACTCATGTGGGTGAACCCTATTTATAATTATCTGAGCCTAATACTTAATTTCATTTGCAGATGAACACCGAAAACCTAACTCCGTACAGTTTTAAAACATGTTTTCTTTTCAGTTTAAATTATCTATAAATGAAAATGCTATGTAAATCGAGGAAAGATTGCATTTGTCTTGCATATATATTTAGCAAGCTTTGTCAATCATTCTGAAAAGTCATATTGCCAATGGAAGTATGACTATGGCATTTGAATATTCATTGCAACACATTCATCAGCTATAGAACCATCATCTTAAATATTTCCTCCATAAAGCATTTGCCAAAAATCTCTTTTCTCCAGATGTATTCAACCCAGTTCTCTACCCAGCTCTCTTCAATATAAAAGCATCCTCAATTACATTTGCTAACTAGGGCTACAATATTTGTTCGCATGTCATGTCTTGCAGATTACCCAATATATATAAGGCACGTTCTAAATGTGAGTTAATGTATTAATTCATTCTTGCATTTGCTTTATATGAAAAATTTATTTAGCATTTACAAAGTACAAAACAATGGTAGATAACAGAAATAGTTTAGGGAGCAAATCACATGTGGTGTCTGATATCATAGAGTCTAAATTCTAATCAGAGAGAGAAAACAAGTATCAATTACTCAATTTTTAGCCTTGGTAGAATTGTCACAAACGCCACGATTGACAAATACAAAGTGCTGTGAGAGTGGATAAACAGGAGAGCCAGGTCTAGGCTAGAGGAGAAATAAGAGGTGATAGTAAAGTGTATCAGCTATCACTTGCTACATTACAAATCAACTCCAAACGTAGTGGCTTAAAACAACCACCATTTATTATTGCTCACAAGCCTATGGATCGATTGAAAGGTTCTGTTGACATGGCCGGGCTTGGATTCCAGCTAGGCTTCCTCGTGAGTTTGTGGTCAGGGCCAGGTCAGCTGGGGTTGGCTGGTCAGGGATGGCCTCAGCTGGGATCTTCCGGGTGGCCAGACCAGGTTTGTTCACATGGCGATGGAGGGGTTCCAGGAGAGCCAGCAGAAGCCTGCATGACCTGCTTGGGCTCAGGCTCAGAACTGGCATGCCATCCCTTCTACTGACCCAAAAAAGTCCCAGGACCAGCTCAGATTCAAGGGGCGAGAAAAGAGACTCTACCCTCCATGGGAAGAGTTGAAAAGTCACATGGCGAAGAATGCAGATCCAGGAGGGTTGGAGAAACCTGATCAACTTTACAAGCCACTGTGCCTAAAGAATAAATACAAATCAACCAGGCAATCAGGGAAGACCACTGCAGTCAGCATGGAAAGACACTGAGGCAGGAAAAAGCGTGGAACATCCCAGGAGGTCAAGGAAGCCAGAGAGGTTTACAGAGAGTGAGAGGGTGAGCAGTGTAAACGCGGCTGGTGAGGGGGAGGGGTTGTCGCAGAGCCACACAGTGTACTCTTGTTAAGAATTTGGGCCTTTCTCCGGGAAAATGTTTTACCCAGGAGAGGAACATGATCAGCATTTATACATCTATATATATATATATATATATATATATATGCGTTGAATATGTAGATATAGATACAGGTATATAGATACAGACAGAGACAGGGACCTATTGAAAAGACATAGATATCTTGCATGCCTGGACCACATCTCAGACAAGTTAAATTAACATCTCTGAGACCACGCACCTGTGGCAGTGAGATTTTCCCAGGTGATGTGTCTATGCAGCCAAGGTTAAAACTCTCTGTGTTAGAGAGAGGCAAGATTTAGAAAGTTTTTATTATCTGTTGTCCAGATGAGAGACGACAGCAGCTTGAACTAGTATGCTTACTTAGCGAATAAGTGAATGAACGAAATTAAACCTCAAGCGAGAGGTTTAGGATCAGCAGTAAAACTACATTGCTTCAAATCACTACTGCAACGCATGCTAGCTGGGTGACCGTGGGCACCTTGCCTACCCTCTTTGAGCCTCAGTGTCTTCATTTCCATAATAAGGATAGAAATCGTTCCTACCTTTGCGGGGTGTCACGAGAGCTAATGAGGTAATACTCCTCAGACAGCATTGAACACCTTGCCAGGCAAATGATAGGCACTCAATGAAAGTTAGCTACTGTTGCTGTTAAAAGGATGATGTCTGCAACAGTACATTGTCTCGTATAGTAACAGCTGATCCCCATTTGTCTCCCAAAGGAAACTCTATTCTAATCACAGCTCTGCTCCGTAGCCTTGACTTTGCTCATGTGGTTGCGATTAAGCCAGAGCCCGAGCTGGGACCAGAGAGCGCTCGTTTCTGCCTGGCGTGTTGTCGATCCTTGGGCTGCTCCTCCTTGGATCTGTCTAATGCTCTGTCATCTGGCTTTGACTCATCTGGGGGAGGACGGGAGAAGCCAGGCAGCCGTGAATCTTGCTGTCTGCTCGCAAATGTTCACTGTCTAGGGAGGGCTGCGCGGAGCTCCTGTCAGGGGAAACGTATAGCTCAGTAGCAGAGGCGGACGCCCTTTGGCTGTGCCAGAGGCCGGGGTCAGCTACAATCCTTCCGGAGACACAGGGCCCAGTCGGGGCCTGGCTTCACCAACTCCTGTGCAAACCCAAGGTAATGAGCAAAGGAGGACGGCACTGCAGCCCGAGCCAGAGCGGTTTCTCTGCGCGTGCGGCTGGAGACTGCGGTCGAGCTTGAGTCACGGCAACGAGGTGATCTTGCCTCGGTGCGTTTTAAAACAACAAAACGACAATGACAACAAAGCCCTGTTGTGACTAAATGACATAGTTTGGAGCGGCCTAGAAAGGAGTTAGAAGACTAAGATATCAGAATGGTAATGGTGTCGTTCTAAGTGGATTAGAAATGTTTTAATTTTCTTCACCCTCTCCTGCGTGTTCTCATTTCGTTTCCATTAAGCCCAAATTTTAAGAATCAGAAAACAAGTGGAAATTTAAAAATCAAATGGCAAGTGTGTTGGGAGTTTCCCCCATGTTCTTCGTGAACTAATGGCTTTCTGGTCATAATTCTATAGTGCAGTTCTGCAGAGAAAAGGTTTCACTTAGTACTAACCCTGATTTGCCCACTTAAGAGTTAGTACGTAAAGACATGACCCTACAGAAGCAGAGCCACGGTCCCCCCTGCCTTCCGCCCCGTGCCTCCTCTCCGCCAGCTCTTGCCCCGGCAGAGCTCCCTTGCATGTCTTAGGCCTCAGGAGCTCAGTTTATGGTGTAAGAGGGGAGCTGAATCTAGAGCAGACACTTAGTCATATAATGTTGGCTGGGCTCTCGACTCCACTTCATCATCTGTGAAATAAAGATAAAAGTAGTATCTGCATCATGGGATTTTTGTGAAAATTAAGGTACTAAGCGTATCAACATACTTGCTGCCTGGCATGTAGTGATATTTAAAGAAATGTTATCATCGTTAGTCCTTTCTCTCTAAGTACAGCACACTTGACGTTGATCATGATCCCTGGGCTCTGGTCCTTCGCCTGATATGAAATATAAACAGGAAATAAAAAGGAAGTCAAATAATAAACACAGGCCACCGTTTCTATTATGTCAGTCTGTGCCCTGTGGAAAGGGCCTGGGTGGTGCTGGCAGATACCGCGTGTTTTTGAGGAACCCGAGTGGAGAGGACCCTGCCCCAAATATCGCCCCACCTGCTAAGATGCCTCTGCCTGAAGCTGGTGGTGGTGAAGAGCAGGGCTTTGAAGACAGACCTTGGTTGACACCCTCTTTCCCTACTTGCAACGGCAGGACTTGGGCAAGCTGCTCTCTGAGGGTGTTTCATCTCTCACTGGATAATATCCCCACCCCAGGGAGCCAGGGGTGGGGACCGGTCCGGGATGTTGCCCAGCACGTGTTCAAGAGCCTTCATGCATGTGGCCTCGCTCCCTCACTCCTGTCAGGCTCTGATTAAATGTCAACTTATTGGAAGGCTCTCCCACACGCCCACCCCGACACCCACGCGCTGGCCCCTCCCCTAACCTCCAACTCAGCTCAAGCTTTCTCCAACGTTCTCCTCTCCACCTGAAATTTCATGCATACTTGTCCGTCTCCTTTCAAAAGTTACGGGGGTTGCGTGTTTTACTCACTACTTTACTCATACTAGCACATAGTAGGTACTTTGTAGGTTCTTATTGAATGATAAGTAAGTAAATGACTGGATTAATTAACTGGTATTTCAAAGAAGAACAGAGTCCTTGGGAAAGAAAGTTAGATGAACGCCACAGCTTGCTGTGGGACGAAGTCCTAAGGCTGGTCTCAGTCGATTAACTTCTCACTGACATGACACTGGGCTAGTAAATCCTCTCTGAGAAATAACACCATGCCTCACCACAAACAGCTCGTTGGAGGATAAAGTTTAAGAGTGGAAATCTCTCTGCTTCGAACCCTGTAAATGGCCATATAAAAATGAGATGTTAGCATTATTTTTTAAGTAGCACAGCAGGTTATTTCCTGGGTGATAGCCTAAAAAATGCTCCAGTAAGGATGGGACAAAGGAGGGTACTTCATTGGGGATCACTATCTGACTGGGGACCTTGCTACCCCTACCTGGCTCACCCAAACCCACCTGCCCCTCCTTGGTACTACCCCACAGCTGCACGAGCACTGCAGAGGGCACGGCCCGGAGCTCTGCAGCCCACCCTCCCGCGCGGCAAGCCTCTGGCACAGCCAGCCCTGGGGCCAGCCCAGGCTCAGTAATGGGATCCTGAGCTTGTCGCTGGACGAAGGAGAATTTGCGTCAGGAGTTGTCACTTTCTGGTGGTTGCCGGGTGACCCTAATGGAAAATGAGCTGTGGGGACCATACCACAAAAACCACTCCCTCAGCTGGCAGGCTCATCGGAAAGCCCAAGTGCCACAGGAGGGGGAGGACGCTGCCTCCACAAGAGCTGTCACTGAGGCCCGTGTGTAGGTGGTGGCAGAGATAGGCAGAGACGTGCAGGGCCGGGGGAGGGCTTGGGCCGCGGGTGGCGTGGCTCTTCTCTCAGCGTGAGCCCTGGCTCATAAAGGAAGGGTGTGCCCAGCGCAGTCATGAATGCTGGTCCCGAGCCCGATTTTAGGGAAAAGTACACACAACACACACAAAATCCCGTCAGCGGTTGACACCCCACAGCTCTGAAAACACATGAGGATGCGTTCTGAAGTTTTTATGAGGTATTTACCAGGCATCGCATTGACAATTACAGTCACCGTAAAGGCAAGGCTGGGAACACAAGGGCCAAGCCACCTGCCCCAGAGAGGCAGCACACCCAGCACAGGAAGAGGTTGTCTCACTGTGTGGCCCAAAGGAAAGAACTCTGAGAGGAGAGTGGACACCGGTTGATTGTGAAAATACACGGTGAGCAACACCAATGGGAAAATAAATCACATAGTCCATTTAGAAGAGACTGAGTCACAGATCCAAGGCTGCCGAAAAGCCAACTTAACAATAGTGGGCCTACTATGTGCTAGGTACTCTGATAAGCTCTCTGCCACCCTGGGCTTATTCAATCCCAAGGCTAGTGTGATAATATTTTCAGGTAAAAACTCTTGTTGCAGAGATGAAGAAACTGAGGCTCAGGAAAGTGGAAGGTTCTCTGAGGTCACGCAGCTACCCCAGTTACAGAGTCAGAAAAATCACCGCTCTGATTTTCAGTCTAAGGTTCCTCGCCCGAACTCCCACTGCCAACCCCAGGAGAAAGTTCTGCTTCACCACCACACCAGCTCTTGGCCTTTTCTAGTCTCTTTCACCCCGTCTCTGACAAGTAATACTCCCCACTACAATGCCGGCTTATGAAGACCTCGATAAATCAAAAGCTAATTCCGTTGCTGTACTCATTCATGTATTCACTCGCCTACCCAATAACTACTTATCGAGTAGCTATGGAGTTTCAAGCATCAAGCTAGGATGCCACAGTGAACGCAGAGGTATTCCTCAAGGAGCAAAGAGATATTTATTTATCTCTCGAAAAGAGGATTGAGAGTTTGCAGACTTGCAAGACACAGCAAATATGAACCTTTGCACAGTGCCCACCCCCTAAGACTACTCCTGCTATATTTAGAAAGAAACACAATCTCTCTTTTACTCCACTCTCCTCTGTTCAAACAACTGCCTCGGAAGCCTGCCAGTACTCTTCCCTATCGTGCTAGTAATTAGCAATCTGTTCAATGAAAAGATTCTGAGGTCACAAAAAATAACAAACAAGTAACATTGTCTCGATTCACACATACGTGTATATTTTGGGGGGTGGAAAAAGACTCGGCTGAAAGTATTTCAATGGGTTTCCTACGAGCATGTACAGAGTGGTCCGAGAACAACAAAAACTGGCTGAGGCCACAGCTGAACTCAATCCCATTAGTGAGCGAGCGAGCTGGGGAGACCCTGCCAGGAGTTCGGCCCTCCCTGTCTGAGAGTTTGGATCAGTCCTTGGGTTTCTGGGTGCTTCAGTTCATTTGCACTTGGCTGAAGACAGTTTCCTGTTTCTAAGAAAAGACTGCTGGGATGTCTTAGGAGGTCCTTTGCACAGCAAGTCCTGCTGACCTAGGCATGGCCTGGCTCAGGGGAGCCCCAGGGGGCAGGGAAGCTACCAGGGAAGGGTTGGTTCTCATTAACCCCCTCCAGCTGGAAGGTGTCCTGAGAATCACAGAATGGGGTTATTACAAATATTTGCCAGACTGGTCGAAAACGGAGGAGAAGCCTATGATGGGGCCAATAGGCATGAGCTAGTCGAAGCACATCTGGATTCTCTGAGCCTCCGCCAAGATCTGCCACGTCTGGGGCCCCGGAAAGGGACCTGTGTGTGAAACACCGGCAAGTACCAGTAAGGACCTGTCCTCTGTGTCTCCTGCTCCATCCTCTCCAGCTCGCTTTCTCTCTTTCCAGCTTGGGGATCCTACAAATCACTTTTCCAGTGATGTCACATGCTGTTACTATGGAGACAGCTGTTATGGCCAAACAGAGCTGTCCGATCTTCACCCTGTGGCTCCCGACCTGCGGCAGAATGTGGAGGGGAGGCATTCTGTGACCGCAGGCCTCGGCGGAGTGCTCTGGGTACCAACACAAACAGAACTGCTGGGACACGCTGTGGTGGGAATGGAGACCCTGTGACTGAGACAGGAAAACCCACAGGAGGGTGGGGCAGAGGCCAACCATCCAGATTGTGATGCAAATGACAGCTGTCTGGCCTCTGCCACCACCAACCCCACGCCCGCCCAAAACGAACCCTTCTCCTCCCCTCATCCGGCTCCCTCCAGCCACTGGTTAGCCACAACTAACAGTACTACTTGCAGCAACTTAGAAAGGCTTTGGATGAGAGAAATGATGTTCTGAAGGTTTATGAATGCAGGCTCTGGAAGCAGAGCCACCTCCCTCAGACCCTGGCTCCACTACTCACTGGCAGTACAGCCTCCTGGAAACCTCCGTTCCCCAGTTGAGACAATAACATGTCATCCCTCATCTGGTTGCTATAATGAGTCGATAGTCAGTTGCAATAAGGTAGGCAGTTCCCTCCTAAAGCCTCCCCTGATTTTCGTTCTTGTCTCATTCTAATTCTTACCCACCAACAACACCCAGAGCTCTTATTAAAATATGAATTGGATCACGTTGCTTCCCTTTGGAAACCTACCCACTGCTTCCGCTAGGAATGAGATTCTTACCTGACCCAAAGGCCACACCCACTGGCCTCCCCCTAAAGCTCATCTCATGCCCCACCACCCCTCATGGATCTTGCTCCGACCACCCAACCAGCTTTCTGGTCCCCAGGTTTGCTCCTGTCCCAGGACCTGCACCCCGGTACTTCTCTCCACCAGGGACATCGCCTCCCTCACATGGGTGGCTGCTCTTCGCACCTTCCAGCCTCAGCACAGAAACTACCTCTTCAGGAGGAAATCATCCACCAGGCCGTCCAACATTTTGGCGTCTCAGGGCTGCACTGGAAGAGGAGGAGTTATCTTGGGCCATGCATTAAATACACTGGGACACGTAATCATAAAATATTTTATCATGTTTTAAGTAAATTTATGATTTTGTGTTGGGCCACATTCGTAGCCATCCTGAGCTGCATGCGGCCTAGGGGGCCACAGGTTGGACACCCCTGGGCAGTGCTCACCCTCCCAGAGACCCTCAGTCTCGCTTTCTGGATTACTTACTCCCCAGTGTTTATTAAGGGCTGCCGTTATCTTCACCACTTTCATGTAGTTGTTTATGAGTTGTCTCGCCCGGGATCTCGTTTTCAGCTGTGTTACCAGTTCCTAGAACAGTGCCTGGTGCACAGTAGTCACTAAATAAATACTTGTTCTATTAAACTAAATAAAAATATTTAATGCAGTATCTGTTAAAAATATCCACTGCTTATATTCTTAACTGATAACATAACGAACATATACCATTAACTAAGAACACGCTACCTGGTTTGGGTAGAAATAACGGTCGCCTTTCACATGGGAAGAGTCCACCACAGATCGACGGTACGTTTTGACGTTTGAGCCTTAACATCAAAAATGAGCTGGCCTACAAGATAGTCAGTATTACTTCTGCCTGTAGATGGGGCTGGAGGAGACTTGGAAACTCGCTAGACTCAAAGCCAGGCCTTCAAACGCCAAGGCAGAGGCTTTTACAGTCGCCTCCTCAATCAGACTTCCGATTAACATCGTATCTCAGACTAGGACACAGTTATGTCCATCCTCCCGAGGAAGCCTATGGCGAGCAAGGTGATGGGGGGCTTCCAGGCCCTGGGGCAGAGAGTGGCGGGAGGACCCTCTGAACACCTGCAAAGCTCAGGTTCCTCGCCTCTGAGGAGGGTCGTTTCTGACTCGTGTCGTCCGGCTGGCACATCTCCCAGCACCCATTGTCTGAGGCAAGCCCATTCCTCCCAGGCACAGGCCCTTCCCCCACCCCTGGCTCTTGTCTGTTTCCCGCAGTTCAAAGACATGCAAACTACATGCCCGAGAGACCCTACTGCTGGCTCTGGGGGCCCCGAGAATGCAGAGCTTGCCTACAGGTCACCCACTCTTTCTTCTTTTCCCTCTAACACGTCAACAGGGGTTTCTCCACTGAGTGCGGAGCACTGGGTCCAAGGGCAGAGAGGAGCCCTGGGGCTAGAGCCTTGGGGAAGACTGGGGAGAGGGAGCATCCCTTCTCCAAAGTGTGGGGTTTGTTCATAAGAATAGTCAAGGTAATAAGCACAAAGGTGGGTCCTTGCACCAGGGTGGCCAACTAAGGGGTGCCCCCCTGGGTCTTAGCGTATTGTAGAAGGATCCAGTGCTCTGTGACTGAGCTGGCTGATCATAGAACATTCTCCACGGTTGGCCCAGACCTGGGGACACTTACCACCATTTTCTGTCTTGCTCAGCCTTCCCCTTCTTTCCGTCATGTCAGAACTGGAGGGGAAAGTCGTAGGGACAGAATCCCCTGCTCCCCTCACTTTCCCTTTCGATTTGCTCAGAGAAAGCTGCATTCTAACATCTTCAGTGATATTAACACTCCTTTACGCATTTTCAAGGGTAACAATAACCAAGTTCACTCTTTCCCATTTCTACCCACATCTAACCACTGAGAAGAAATTCACATGAGTACCAGAACGGCAGATTTTTGCCCATCGCTATTACCAGGAAAATGGAAGAAGAAAGATACTAAGCATCCAAGTCCTGGAGGCCTGCCCTCTAATTGCTCCAAATCTTGGTTGTGTTTACTAATCAGGGCAGCAAGGGCGTGTTCAGTGACACTCTAAGGAGGCCCTGGGCTGAAGGCTGACTTCTGTCTCAGGGCTCTCAGTTTCCAGAGCAGCAGCAGACCCAGCTGGGGCGAGTACAGACTCTGCAATCAGCCTGCCTAGGCACAACTAAGCTCGACCACTTGTTATATTTGAGCAGGGTGTTTCGCCTCGCTCCCCATGTCACAGTTTTCTCATGTGCGAAATGGGGGGGTGAGAAGAGTGCTTTCCTCATAGCATTTTTGTGACAATTAAATAACATAATGCGTGCAGAACAGCTGGCACAGTGCCTGGCACACAGCAAGGGCTCAACACATAACTAGATGTTGTTGTTGTTGTTGTTGTTACTAGGATTATTCAGTCTGGGCTGCATTCACTGCTGGATTCAAACATGTTTGTGCATTTCTGTCAAGCTCACTGTTCAGTCCATCCAAAATATTTTATTTTATTAGCCCTGTGGGGTGTCTGGGACAGAACTCACCCTAAGAAAGGTTGGAAGTAGGTACAGGCTTGGCTTTAGCCAAACGAAGCTGTGAGGAGATGCTCAGGTGCTCCCATTAGCAGAATCAAGACCCTTATAGTGGATCTGCATCCCTGTTATAGTGGGGGTGTGGGGTCATCTGTTCAGTTCAGTTCAGACATCCAACATTTCTCCCCATTGCCCTCGGGCTCTGATATTAGTCATTTACCTCTTAGTATGAATTCCACCAGGCTATTAGCTCTCCCACACAACAGAAGCCCGGAAAAGCTTATTCTCAGGGTTAAATGGAAGTTTATAGCAAATGTTGCAGAAAGCAGGAGGTTATTCCTTGGAATCCTAAAACGCAAATTGGGAAGGCACTTATGCAATGGGAACCTTCAGTCCTATGCTGTCAGAAATTGTCTCAATTTCAAATAATCTCATCTGTTGTTCTCATAAACCATCACCATTTTCTGGAAATGATATTTCTCAGGCTTTTTCCCACACTTGGATGTGGTACAGAAATCCTTTTTTATACCACGTGAGTCCCCAATTCAGTTGGTTACGGTGGGCCAAATCATTCATGGAAAGAACTCCTAGGCTGAGAATCAGTTCTGCTCTCACTGTGGGTCTTTGAGGGGCTGAGAAGTGGAGGAGACCACAGATAATAGCCCCAACCACACACTGCACCACAAAGGCCCATTCTAGATCATTTCAAGTCCTTCAGAAAGAACCACCAATTCTTCATCTTCCAGGAAAAAACTCCCACCTAGAATAATGGAGTTCATAATAGAGAATTATCATTAATGCTATTCCTTGGGGATGTCAAAGAAAAATCTAGTTATTCATCATCATTGCTTGAATTTTAATGGCTGATGAAACAAAAACCTAAGATCTCTACAAAGCTTCGGCGTCTATTAGAGCAGTCAAACTGGAATGCAATGGTCCTACAGGTTCATCTATGATTTTCTTAGCCTGCAGAGCCTTGTTCCTTAACCGGGGTCTCGCCAAATGGCAACGTGAATTAGCTTAATTAAGTAGAAAGCACCTTCAGTGAAAGGCAACCCTTAGTGCTTAGTACGAGTTTTAACAGTAAGCTTCACCACCAGCCCTACAGAGATTCCAGAAGATGGCATTTCCTGTCACGTAAGTGCGGTGGTCTCACCATCTCCTCCACCCGGCTCCGCTCCAACTTGGCTGCTACTCCCAAGTCTTCTGGGTGCGCACTCCCTGCCGCCCCCCACTCGTCCCCCCTCCCCCACCCGTTCACTGTTCTGTGAAGTCTGTGGGCGGCACGTGCGGGGCAGGAGCCTTGGCACAGACCTGAACTCTGCAGAGACTTTCTGGTGGAGGGACACCCTTGTTCTTATCGGGATGGGGCAGGCGAGTGCAGAAAGGACCACCAAGAGGCACTGACTCCCGGGCCCAACCTAAGGAGAGCTGCAGCGAAAGTTCTGACCGTCGCCTGGACTCACACGCACGCACACCCCCCACAACCTCGCCCCCTCTCTCCCTACTTGTACTGAGAAGAAACATGACCCACAGGTATCCCCGGCCAGGCTTTCTTTACCAGCCCTCACCAGCCTCCACTGAATTTGGCTCTTTCCAGTGAAAAATGAGCCCGAAAGCCCTGGAGCCTCCTTGGTGATTTACCGAGAACTCGACTTCCACATGGGCTTTCCAGCTGCAGCCAACCCCAAGAGTCAGAGGGAGGAAGAGAGAAAATCATAAATGGATAGTAAGATGAGAAACAGATGTTTGGAGCATTCACTGGCAGAGAATTCTCCAACTCAACCCCCTCTCTTCATGAGATTAGAAGGGTTTAGTCCCTGAGATCAGACCCGTGCTCTATCTGCCTTTAACCTCCCAGCCCCCACCACCACACCCTGGTCCCCCACAAACTCCTACTCCATCTCTCAAGGTTCATTCAGGCACCCCGCCCCGTGAATAACTACCTTACAGGGTCATTTTTTTTTTTGTCAAAATAAATGTATGTTAGGTGTTCTGACCACAGATACGTATTAGACGTAATCCCTTGCCATTGAGGAGCTCACAGGCAAGTGAGAGAGACAGGGAAATAAATGGGCCTCTCCAAGAAGGTAGGGTCTGTCTAGGACAGGGGTCAGCACTGAATACTGTGGAAACATACAGGAAGGGCTCTGAGCCCTCCCTTGAGGCTCAGGTGAGTACTGGAATGTCAGTGGACACCTGAGCTGAGTTTCAAAGATGTTATTCAATTGAGGGTGAATAGAAGTCACTTTGGAAGTATTAACTTAGCAGGCTTCAAGAGGGTCATATATTTATTTATTCAGTGTAACACAATCGTTAAGAGCCACATCTCTGAAGCCAGACTGCCTGAGCATCAAACCCAGATCGGTAGCTTATCATCACACTGGACAAGTTAATGAACCTCCCTGTGCCTCAGTTTCCTAATTTGTAAAGAGAGGGTAACGACACTTACTCTGCAGGGATTATTATAAGGTAGATGTGAGATCATATTTGCAAAACATTTAGAGTAGTACCTGGCACATAGTAAGCAATATATACGGCTGTTTGTTTTTTTTAATGAAAAATTCAAGAAGTGTTTCACATCTACTGTATATCAAGCAAGGTGCGACACCCTCTGGATCCTGAAATGAAGTCTGTGGTCCCTCTCTTCCAGAAGGTCACAAACAGGTGTGGTACGATCACCAATCAGTTGCGATGCAATATTTTAGGTGATAAGGTAGGCATCGGTCATAGGCCTCTCATCTTTTCCATCCTTAGAGATGATTAAACCAGAAATCCAGGACCCAGCATAGACCCTTCCACCCCGTTATCTCTAATATTCAATTGTCATTTCCTACAGAGTCTACTTCATTATTATCTACTGAACCCCTTTCGCTTTGTTCCTTTCCTATTGTCATTGTTTACTCTGGTGCCTCGTCACTTGTCACAAGGACTAGTGCAAAACCCACAGGCCGTACCTCCAAACATCACCTTACCTCCACCAAGTCAGTTTCCTTCCTTCTTTCTCTCTTTTATTTTATTTTTTTTACAGTTTTATCGAGGCATGGTTGATATACCAAAGCCCCGGGCATTTAATGCACACAATTTGATGAGTTTGGACCTTTGCATGTACCTGTGACACCATCACCATGGTCAAGGTAATAACACCTCCATCACCTCCCCAAGTTTCCTGTGTCTCTTCGCTTTCTTCTTCTCCTCTTCCTCCCTCTTTTCTTATACTATGAACACTTAACAGGACATCTTCCCTCTTAGAAAAATTTTACATGCATGACACCATATTATTAACAGTAGGCACTATGTTGTGTAGCAAAGATAGAACGTATTCATGTTGTGTAACTTCATACTCTCTCAGTAATAATTTTCCATTCCCCCCACCCCAGCCCTCATCTCTTAGCAACTGCCTTTCTATTTTTGGCTTCCTTAAGTCTGGCTATTTGAGATACCTCATGTAAATAAAATCATGCAGTATGTGTCCTCCCGTGACCAACTGATTCCACTTAGCATGCCTTCCAGATCCATCCATGTTGTCACAAATGGTAGGAGTTCCTTCCTTTTTAAGACTAATATTTTATTGTACGTATATACTATATTTTCTTTATCTATTTGTCATTCAGTGAACATTTGGATTGATTCCATATCTTGGCTATTGTGAATAATGCCATAACGAACATGAGAGTGCAGGTATCTCTTCGAGATCCTGATGTTAATTCTCTTGGACGTGTACCTAGGAGGAGGATTGCTGGATCACTTATGTTATAGTTCTATTTTTCAGTCTCTGAGGAAGCCCTGTACTGTTTTCCGCAGTGGTTGCACCATTACCCGTTCCCACTGACAGGGTAAATGGGTTCTAATTTCTCCACATCCTTACCAACACTTGCTTTTTTTTTTTTATAATAGCCACCATCACAGGATGGTTAGTGATATTACACACCGTTTCACATACCTGTTGGTCATGTGTATGCCTTCCTTGGAGAAATGTCTATTCAAGTCCTTCACTCATTTTTCAATTGTGTTATTTGTGTTTTGGGCTATTGAGCTGTAAGAGTTCCTTACATATTTTGGTAATTAGCCCCTTATAAGATATAGGGTTTGCAAATATTTTCTTTCATTATGTGGGTTCTCTTTTCACTCTGTCGACCATTTTCTTTGCTGTGCAACAGCTTTTCAGTTTACTGTCATCCCTCTTATCTATTTTTGCTTCTGTTGCTTGTGCTTTTGGTGTCAGGTCCATGAAATCATTGCTAAGATCAATGTTATAACACTCTCTCCAATGGGTCCTTCTAGGTGTTTTAGAGTTTCAGGTCTCACTTTTAAACCTTGAATCCATGTTAAGTTGATTTCTGTGCATGGTGTGAGATAGGGGTCCATTTTCACTCTCTTACATGTAGATATGCAGTTTTCCCAGTATCGTATGTTCAAGAGAG
The DNA here is from genome assembly GCA_004026545.1 of Mormoops blainvillei. Taxonomy (NCBI): domain Eukaryota; kingdom Metazoa; phylum Chordata; class Mammalia; order Chiroptera; family Mormoopidae; genus Mormoops; species Mormoops blainvillei. The sequence continues at coordinate 37,080 of PVJD01007242.1, read as the reverse complement.
CATCCTTTTCCTACCGCATGTGCTCAGTGCCTTAACTGAAGATCAGCTGACTATATATGCATGACTATTTCTGGGCTCTCTGTTTTGTTCCATCGGTCCATATTACCCGTCTTAATGCCAAAACCATATGGTTTTAATTTCCATGTCTATATCTTACTGCTGCTAGAATTTTACTTTTGGCATTCAAATTCCTCATAGTATTCCTCAATCCAAAATTTCTTAACAGATTCCCCCATTGGCTATAGAAAAATTACTAAATTCCTTAACATGACAGAGCCCTTTGTGACCTAACTTTTAACCTGTCTGGTCACACCTCGACACCCTCAGCCCCTCAGCCTAGGTGACACAATCTTCCATGACACTGCTGTGCTCTCTCTGTGGGCCCTCTATATTGGACACTGTTCCTCGGTCCTGCCCACCCACCACACCCTGGCTACTCTACCAAAGAGCTGACACATTATCTCCTCTGCACGAACTTCTCTGATGCCCACTCTGGGCCTGGCTTGTTAAGCTCCCTTGCAGTCTGCACCTCTCTACATGATTATCGGGGACTCTGAGGGGTGAGAACATGGCACCCCTTTCTCCTACCTCAGTTCTGAAATAATTTTTTTAAAAAGACTAAAAAAAAAAAAAGCAGATGGAGAAAGATACCAAACTATTACCCTTTAATTACTGATAAAGCTGACATAACAGTGAGAGGTTCATGGGCACCTGAACAAAGGGGATGCCTGATAATGACCCCCGGGATTTGGTTAATGTATTCTCCAAGGCACAGGCTCAGATGGACCATGTCAGACTTCTCTACTGGAGGGCTTACAAGTGTAATTTATGGCATGGTCTAAAATAATATTAATATCTTATGAGCAAGACCAATTTCTTCTTTCGAACGTTACCAATCAAATATATTACTCCTCGGAGTGAAGCAAGTAAGGAGCAGAGAAGGATCAGAAGTGTTACGTTAATGGAGCTCCTTCCACATTGAAGGAAACACCAAGAGAAGAAAATTACCTCCCTCTCCCGCTACGTGCACATACACATATAACTCTTAAACATGTTATATGGTATTTTCCTTTCATGTCTCTCCATGAGATTAAAAGATATTTGTAGGCAAGAAGAGCACCTTTTCATCCTGTATTTTTATCCTATGTAAGTACAAGTCAAACACTTACACTCAGTCCAAAGCAGGTGTTCAACTTGTGTGTTAACTGTTGTTGGTGGGTGAAGAGCCAAAGTGTGGCAGGTTCACTTAAGAAGAACTAGCTTCATCAGCAGACATGGAGAGAAGAAAAAACAATGCGAAGACTTCATAGAAGAGGAAATATTTGAGCTGGACCCTGGCAAATGAGTAGACTCTCAAGGCAACAGCTGTTGCGTAATCCCAGAGGCATGAGATTGTATATCAAGCCCTGGATGAAAAAAGTCCCACGTGAATGTGCCGTAGAATGTGGGATGTGAGGCGGCAAGGGCTTTCTGTAATTCTCCATCCTGAAATACTTAATAGAAATATCTAAAAAATCTAACAGACAAAGGTGTGGCTCTCTCCTGGAGTTTCACTTTCTTTCCTTTGAGTTTCATTTTGATCATTAGTGCAATAAGGATAATATTGAAAGCTATCGGGAAGCCTCTTCTAGATCTGTCTGCTTATTCTTCCAAATCCAAAAACAACTTGTACTTGGAGTGCTAAGAGCCTGCAGACTCACATCTGGGAAAACCCAGAGTGCTGATGTCACCCCCACAGCGAGAAGCAACAGGGAGCTGGCGGCCACAAACCTTGGCAGCAGGGGAATCACATACTGCAGGTCTAGATGACGAAAAATGAGAGTCTGAAAAGGCTGCTGGTTCGCAGGTGGTGTGATTTTTCTATTTAAATGAAAGCCAGGAATACGGAATAATGTTTCCCTTATTTTGATTTTCAGAATTTTTTTCGTGAAATAACTATATGAAAATTTCCAGCACAAAATCAAGCATTATTTACTCAGGAAATCTGTATTTGAATCTAAAATTCATCAACGGTATGTACAATACGTCCCAAATTTTAACTTTGGATAACCCTTGAGCCTCTCTCTATATTTCAATGACTTATGTAATAGCCACCAATAGAATTTTCCTCCCAGTCCCTGTTTTCTGGGAACAACATGCCCCACCCATAGGGCTGATAACCATTCATATCTGCTGTGTGACCCTGACCCCTAGCTCTACCCAACTGCTCCAGAAATAGGAGCTGGGCCCATGCAGAGCATTTGGGATTTGAGCTGAAAGAGTGAGCCCGCTCTGGTATGTGACCTAAATTGTAAGATCTAAACTTGAGAGCTGAGGCCCTGCCTTCTTCGCCTTCTTGTGAACTGAGTAACAGAATGATGGTGAGCAGACAGGAAAAGAGGGCTGCGTGTGTAACCAGCACACTGAGCAAGATACTAAGTATAGCAAAGGAGGGGAACATAGTAGGGCAGGCTGATACCTTGATTTCTGGCCATAAATGTAAGAATGGTGGCACTGAGAACAGAACAGAAGAGCAGTTGGAAAGGGGATGTAGATACTGGATATAGATGTTACAAAAGGACTTAATAAAATTATGAGAGTTGGTGAGCTCCCTGAAAGGGTGCAACTCCCCCTTGCTAAGCCTAGATCTTTTGAGGTCACCCCAAATTAAGGGTACCCAAAAAAGAGACTCTAGTAAAGGAGTACAGGAGTTAGAGACATAGGAGAGATGTTTCACTTTACGATAAAGACATAACATTAGATACTCCCTTTCCAATATTTTAATTATACAAATTGAATATTACATTTGAAAACTTCGATGTAATGGGACGGAGAAGAGTTTTTATTTTGATATAGAAAGAGTTGCTCATACACACCATTCATGGGAATATAGACTATTTTGGAAGAAAACCTGGTAATGCACATTAAAATTGTTAAACGCATAAACGCAGACCCAGTAGAGTGGAACAGTGCATTGCCTGCCCAGGCCCTCCTCTGAACACCGTCTGTCCAACCCACAAAGGAAGCTCCCCGCAGGAAAGTGTCTTCCCATAGCTACATGGGATGGTGAAGCATTTGACCACCGCTGGGAAAATCAGAGTCCTCACCTTGGGATCTTTACATTGTGAAAGAAAAAGAGAAAGATGTGGCCTCTTGCTATGTGGCTGGACGCATGCCACCTAAACTCCACAATTTTCACAAGGCAATGTTTCCTATCATATGGAACAAGGCAAACAGTGGAGGCTTGCCTGCAGACCGGAGGAAGAATGCTGCAGACGTACAAGCAAGGAGAAACAAGAGACGGAGAGGAAGGCCTGATGGTTTTTCAGTCCCTGGTCTGGAACCTTCACAGTTCCAGCTTCCTTCCTGGCAGTCACACAGGCCCATCACTCACCTCAAAGTCCATAAAATATATATTTTCCCTAGGAGAGCTAAAGATGTCTCCTATTACTTGCAACTAAATGAGTCTCAACAGTAATTTGATTGTATGGTGATGGATGTTAACCAGACTTATTGTGGTGATTATTTCACAATATATACAAATATAGAATCATCATGTTGTACACCTGAAACTAATATAATCTCATATGTCAATTATGCCTAAATCTAAAAAAAAAAAAAAAAAGCTGTAATCCCACTTCTGAGAGTTTGGTCTTAGGAAATAGTTGCCAGATGTGCATAAATGTAAATATCACAGCATTGCTATAATTGTGATAAAATGGTCAACAATTCCAACAAGTAGCAGTGTCACTTTGGTAAAATAAAACATATAGTAGTGCTAGTAGATTAATATCATTAATTAATACTTAAATACTTACCTAATGTTCTTTTTTGTACCAGGAGTTGGGTTTTGTGCTTTACAGATAACATCTATTTTAACCTTCATAGCCATCCTAGAAGATAGGTATTATTATTTTAAGATAAGCATGTAAGTATTTAGTACATCGCTTTGCATATAGCAGGAGTTCTCAAAAAAATATTAACTGCTATTATTCTGATTTTTACAGATTAGGAGGAAACAGAGCTGTCTAGGTTTTATGGCCAAAAATTCCAAAGGTGTGATTTAAATTAACATCATGTTAGAAAAATGGAATAATGGATGGGGCACTTAACATGCAGTCCTTCCTAACTATTGATCTGGACAGCAAGCATCAGATAAAAAAACCTATATCAAGGGTTAGAGCTACTAGTTTTGCTCATAGCATGTAAAAGCTACCCAAAAAATAGTTACCAAAAAAGTTATACTCAAATTATGAAATTAACTATGCTTGCATGGCCAACAGACATGCAGACAAACATACACAAACATATATTAGCAGCAAACAATGGAAAGTAAAAATTTTACGTGTCATTTATAGTGTTGCCACAAAATATAAGACACTTAATAAGTCTAGTGAAAGAATCTCAGGAACTCTACGCTGAAAAGAATAAAATCTTTCTGAGAGAAATTAAAGAAGATCAAAATAAATGGTAAGGTATACCATGCACATGAGTAAGAAGACTAAATATTTTCAAGATAGTCATTCTTCCCAAATTGATTTATAGATTCAATGCAATATCAATCAAAATTCCATCAAGCTCTTTTGTAGAAATTGGTAAGTAAATTTTAAGGTTTATATGGAAATGCAAAGGATCGAAGTAATTTTTAATAAAAACAACCACATAACATTGGAGAACTTAAGTACCTAATTTCAAAGTTTACTATAAAACTACAAAAAACAAGATAGTTTGGTACTGGTGAATAAAACAAACATACAAACTAGTGGAGTAGAATGGAGAGTTCAGAAATAGACTTCAATGGGTTTTTCAAAAATATGTTCAAATTATATGGATAAACCTTTTCAACAAATGGTAGTGCAGTGATTAGATCTCTGCATGGAAAAATTAGTTGATCTATATTCAACTAAACACAAAAATTAACTCAGATGAATCTTATATATAAATGAAAATGTATTAGGTAGAGCTGCTAGTCTCCTGCTCTTGCTACAGTGACCATATGAAGTAGGTGCTCTGTGGAGCCCAGTGACACAACCTCCCTGGTCACCTGGGCCTGGTGCTCCTGGCCCTTGCGTGGGGTGTGTGTGGCCTCTTGTAGTTGAGTTTTGACTGTTGTTGGCACATCAGTGGGAGGAACTGACCTTCAGACTGATTGGCTGTGAGAAATGGCTGTGACTGCGTGGAGGTGCAGTTGTTCAGGGGCTGACCCCATGAAGCAGGATTTGCTTTAGTTGGGTCTCTGGTGCCTGCCTAGTCAATCTTTTGGATGTGCCATTGGTAGCATTAATTGTGGGTGGTGCTCTGGTGTGGTCTGAAGCTGGCCACCAGATGTGTTGGTTCAGAGGGTCTCTGGTGCAAACCAAGGTCAGTTGCTGCCTGTGTCTGGCCCAGAGACCCCTGGTATGAGCTCCAAAGTGGTCTGCAATGGCTGCCACTTGTGCTGGCCTTGGAGGCAGCTGGAAGAGGCTAGGCTGAGAACTGCGGCGAGCTTCCATTCATGCCAGGCTTGGAGTGGCTTAGCAGGAGGTACAGGGCATGTCAAGGACAGGCGCTGACTCTTCGGGGTTTGTGAACCTTTCAGAGATTTTAGCGGAGTCCCTGACATGAGCTGAGATAGGCCTTTTGTGTTTAAAAGCCACTGAAAGCAGCTTGGGTGAGCCCAAAAGTTGGGTGAGGAGGAATCTCAGGGAACCAGGGTGGGGCAAGGCTGGTATTAGCCAGTTTGATGCATATTAAGACTTGAAACCTTCCTGCACCCACAGGCTGGGAGGGGGCGGGCTCAGCACGGGAACAGTGGCCTCTGACAGCACTTCTGTCTATGAGAAAGCTGCCCCTCCAGCTCTAGCCCTGATGCCAGAAAATTCAGTTTCTTTCCATCTGTCCCTGGCGTATTTTAAAGCTGCAGCCCCAGTACTGGAGCCCAGGGCCCTGGACCTTGTAAGAGGAAGACCTGGGACTCTAGAAGCCCTCCTTCTCCCTCAGCCACAACCCCTGCAGTCTCCACGTGGCTTCTTCTGTACATCCTTAGTTATAGGACTTCTGTTCAGCTAGTGTTCAGGTGGCTCTCAAGGGTGGTGGTTCTGTAGTTTCGTGGTAATTTAAATAAGTTTATAGGAGGAGAAAAGCACAACTTTTACCTCCTCTGCGATCTCGATCACAACTCCCGAAACTCCACTCCACCAGTTGTTGCAATTTTGACTAATTGTGGATTCTTTTGTTTCTCCCCGCAGTTCACTAGTTTTTGTCTCATGTAAAGTGAAGCTCAGTTACTAGGTGTGTAAAGATTTAGGATTGTTACATCATCGTTGTGAACTGGCCACTTTATCATTATTAAATGACCCTTTTATCACTGGTAATACTCTTCTTTTTCTAAAATCTACTTTTTCTGATAGCAGTTTAGCCGTTCTGACTTTATTTTGACTAGTAGTAACATTATATATCATATTTCACCTTTTATTTTTAACCCATTTGTATCTTTACTTTGCAGTGCATTCTCGTGCTTAACATATAGTTGGGTCTTTCTTTTTGTAATTCTGACATCTCTGCCTTTTCATTTGGGATGTTTAAACTATTTCTATTTAATGTGAGGATGTATATGGATAATTTTAAATTTACCGGCTGGCTATTTTTTCCTCTTTGCTTCATATGTTCTTTTTGTTTTCTTTCCCCTCTCTTTATTTCTCTTTTGGATTAACCACTTATTTTTTATTACTCTATTCTATCTCTCTTGTTGTATTATTTTCATGGTTTACTCTGGGTTCATAGAATATGTCTTCAGCTTATCACCGTCAGCTTGCAAACGATATTGCACACTTTACACATATTACAAGAACCTTCCAACAGAACGCTTCCATTCCCTGTCTCCCGAACTTTGTACTACTATGGTCACATATTTTTCTGCATGTGTAATAAGCCCCACATTACAGTGCTCTTATGTTTGCTTTCAACAGTCAATGTTCTTTCAAAGGTATTTAAATAATAAAAACACATATAGTTTATATTTTCCCACATAATTACCATTTCCAAAGCTCTTAATTCTATTGTGTACATCATATTTCCATCTGGTATTGTTTTCCATCTGATTGAAGGATATCCTTTATGATATATTTTAATTGCTTTTCTATTATTTTATTTTATTTCTGATATGGCAAAATGGTCATCACAACAAGTGATGGATGTCAACTAACATCCATCACCACACATACTTACAATTTTTTTTCTTATAACAACTTTTAAGACTATAAATTCTTATAGTGCAGTTCTGCTGGTGATAACTCTTTCAACATTTTATATTTGAAAAACTCCTTGTTTTGCTTTTGTTTTTGAAAGATATTTTCACTAAGTATAGAATTCTAGATTGATTGGTTTTTTTCTTTCTGTATTTTAAAGATGTTGTACAGTGTCTTCTTGCTTGAATTGTTTCTGATGAGAAATCTGCTGTTATTCTTATGTTTTGTCTTCTGCATGGAATGTGTCTTTCTTCTCTAGTTACTTTTAAGGTTTTTCTTTATCACTGGTTTTAAGCAATTTGATTATGACATACTTCGGTGTAATTGTTTTTGAATTTCATGTGCATGGGATTTGTTGGGATTCCACATCTTGTGTCTGTGAGTCTATAATTTTAATCAAATTTTGAACAATTTCAGCCATTAATAGTTCTTCAGAAAAATTTTATACCACACTTCCTGCCCCTTTGTGGACTCCAGACACATGTTTATTCAGGCACTTAAAATCATCCCACAGCTTACTGGCACTGCCCATTTGCTTTTCTGTCTTTCTTTTCCATGTGCTTGCCAGGACTCCCAGGTTACTAATTTTGTTCTTCTGCAGTGTTAAATCTGCCATCAATCTCATCCAGTGTACCTTTCATCTCATAAATTATAGTTTTCATCTCTAGAAGTTTGACTTGGATCTTTTTTTGTATGCTCCATATCTCTACTTAGGGTGGTCAGTGTTTCCTATGGCTATTTGAACACATGAAATTGTTACTCTCTTTCAATATCCTTGTGGACTAATTCCACTATTTGTATCATTTCTGGGAAATTCCTAACTAACCAATTTTTTCCTTATTATGGGTCATATTTTTCTGCTTCTTTGCATGCCTGGTAATTTTTTATTGGATACCAGACACGGTGGATTTGCTGGATATTTTAGTATTCCTAAAAATATTCTGGAGCTAAGTTATTTGGAAATAGTTTGACCCTTTTGAGTCTTGCTTTTAATCTTTATTAGGCAAAAGTAAAACAGCATTCAGTCCAGGGCTGATTTTGTTCCCCGGCCGATGCATAACTTTTATTAGCACTCTACCCAATTGCCCAATGAATTTTGAAGTTCCAGAACTGGCAAAAATAACCTTTTGGAATAGAGATCAGAATGGTGATTGACTGTAGGGTGTGGATATTGAAATTTTCTGCAGTGTTGCTAACACAGGTTTATCAAATTGAGCAATTAATACTTGTGGACATCACTGTTGTAAATTTTACCTCAATAAAAAAGCATGTATAGTATCAAATATACATCCATATATATAAATTCTAAATGAATTTCTTATGCCAAAATTTCAATAGTATAGAATATATGGTAATTTAAAAAATTATCTTGACTATTTTACATCATTATTTAATTTTTTAATAACCTAGATCTGTTTTTAAAATACATACAACCAATATTAAAAGAATGAAAGTATTTTGAGGGGGAAACTGTCTTGTAGAATGGATGAAGGAAACAACACGAATGTTTATTGGGCATTTGCTATATATATCTCAGGTCCTTTAAAAGGCACTTTATAACATTATCCCTTTTGATCAACATAACAATTCTATGAAGTAGCTATTATCCCATTCACAAAAGAAAAGGAAATGATTATTTGGACAGGTTGTTATGTGTCCAAGATCCCTCAACTTGATCTTAGGTCTGCCCCCTTCTCAAGTTCATGTTTCGATTCTAAAAATGAAAATTAAGCCCCCAAGATGGACTTTTGGAATTCAGAGAGTAAAGAATGCTTGGCAGGATGAAAATGTCCCAGAAATATATCACTGTCACAGGCTTCGGGACTGCCACAGTGGACCCTGGGAGTTCACTCTGAAACAGGCAGAGTGAGCTTTTGTGAAGGCAGAGTCATGAATTAAATGTAGTTCATCTGAAATATAAGGAAGTCTGATCTGAGACAAGAAGACAAGGGGGTGGCTCAGAGACCATCCAAGAGATCTGGGACCCTTCAAGGCAGATGGTGGGAGAGGGAAGGAATATGATCCTTCCTTTCAACCTGTGGGCGGACTATAAGGACAAAGCCTGCTTTGTCCCCAGGTGGAGTAATTCCTCAGAGACCAACGGTCAAGTCTGTCAGGCTGAGGGAATGGGTGTATTCTCTGTATCAGCTGCCTCCTGCCCAAGCAAGCCTGACTCACAGGTTGGTCACCTGTCTGGAATGGACCGCGGGGGAGCTCACCAGTGGGGTCAGCCAGAGAGCAACGGGCCAGAGCAGTTTCATTGTCAAGTGTGTTCAGGTCACACCAACTCACTCTATCTTCTGTTGAAGGCTGTTTGCTTGTATGAAGTGAATCTCTTTTAATATCTGCAACGTACCTTGAGTGCTGGGCTTTAAAACCCCATTTGCTTTTTCTTGTATCGCCCAGCTTAGAACCGTGAATGAAACATTCATTAATCATTTTTCTTAAGACTTGAAATGGAGTCTCTGACTCCCAAAAAAACTCCCCCAGATTCATTTGCAAGGGGGTGGAAAATCTGGGATTGGCTTGTGCCTGAAGCTCTTTATGGAATGGGGGGGAGGGGGTCTGATGAGTAAAGAGCTTCCATATGTGCTGGTTGACATTCTCTCGAAGCTAGCATATGACTTTTATGAGATAATTTAAATCCTAGTTCGAGCGACAGATATGGATGAGAGCTGGTAGAGATGAAGGGTACAGCTCTCGCACTCCAATGGCTTCACTGTCCTTCATCTTGCAGCCCTGTGTATGAAACAGGAGCTGGGGAGGGGAGACCAAACTCAGACTCCCTCTCCCCTGCCCAAAACACACATACACACCACCTTTTCTAACACAGCTGGGTTGTGCCATATCCTCTGCCAAAGCCCAGGCCCGGGCTCAGGCGGTGCTTCCTCCTTTCCATGGCTCACTCACTCCTGAGACTTCTGGCCAAGCTGCATTGGGGGGGCTAATTCCTGCCAGTTGTGGCACTATTGTGTTGTACCTTCTGATATAAAAATATGAGTCAGCTGGTAGCTGGACTGACATCGACATACAACCGTTTAGTGCACACTTGTTAGGGAGCCACCAAAAAGGCCTGCCCGCAGTGTCCGCCCACAGACACTCCTAAATCTCCTCTCCTCTTACAGCCAAGAGCAGCCAATCAGCGATGTGTTGAGAAGCACAGGCTCACTTTGGCCACGAGGGAATGCTCTCTGAGGGTCAGTAGTAGGATTTCGTAGAGGCCTTCATCTTAAACCTCCTCATCTTCTCTGGTGTAACGGTAGGAGCAAGGTGAAGATGTCAGTGGCAAAACATGCCTTGAGCAATCATGATATTGACAAATCCTGTTCTAGGCACTTACTGTGAATTATTTCATTGATCTTCAAAGTAGACCTGGGAGGTAGCCATCATCACCGTGACTTTGTGGAAACTGAAACACAGAGAAATTACCGATACCGCCAAAACCACTTCATTTATTAATGGTATGGTCAAAATTGAAGCTCTGATTTTGACTGATTTCAAGTGTTGAGCTTTGTCCACTCAAAGCAGGAATCTTGCTGGCTCATAGCAAATAGGCCTTTAAAATAATCATCTCAAATATTTCCTGAGTCTATGCTTCTGTCAGTAAATTTCCTTCAGCACCACCTCCAATATGTGCATATTCATCTATAACTTAGATGTATAATATACTGACAGCTTTTAGTATCGACTGATAATATAACACCCCAGGGCACTGTTCGTCATTTATGCCAATTGTTGTACATTTATATGTAGCACACTGTTGATAATTTAGACAATTATGTGGCCCAGTCTCATTACATCACTGTCGTTTTCACCTCACTCTACATGTGGGTGACAAATAATTTGTTCCAGGGGGAGGAGACATCATCTGGCTTCACTTCTTACCCTCATGTGCCTGAATTACCCCTATTGCCTATGATCCCGTCGCATGGCAGACAACATTTTAAGACATTTGTCCATTTCGTGAGGGTTCTTTGGTTAAAGTTAGATAATCTGGTTTGTAAGTGCACTCATGGTGTATAGGTAAACCTTAAAACATGATAATATGCTAAAAGTGAAGAGGGCAAAGAGAGCACCAGTATAGACACCGGCTGGGCAGCGTGTGATTACCACTTCCCCACGCAGTGCTTTGAACAGAAGCCAATGACCCAAGGGAGCCTGATGGAAGTCACCAGGGTCAGTATGGATATCCATTATTAGCCAATGAAAATGTATTTCTTATGTTTAAACAAAAAATTAATATGAATAGGAGCTCTAATAGCTGCCCCCAGGAGACCCCCTGCCCAATGGTCCTGACTTGGACTCACTCCGGTACAGCGTACAGAAGGCTGAGGGCGTGGGTAGGAAAACCAGCCAGCGAAGGACTCGGGGGAGGTCAGCAGACGGGGCTGGAAGAAGAATGTGCTGGGTCTGGAGGACCGAAATGGGCCCTCAGAGGACCTGCAGGAGACAAGCTCGAGGGCTTGAAGGCCACATAGCGACAGGCTCTGGTCTCCGCAGCAGACCCCCGCCCTGGAGGGGGCGCACATCAGCCTCAACAACCTGGGTTTCTAGATTCCGTCCTTTCTGAGTCCAGGTCTTTCAGAAGCCTCCCTCCTAAAGGCTTGAATACCAGAGTAAATGAAAACATACTCTGCAGCACAAGAATCCCTTAAGATTTGTTTTCCAAGATGGAAAATGAAGGCATTTTAGCCCTTCCACCGATAAAAATAACTTGCCGTTGATTTTGAAACCCCTTTCATTTGTCTCCCAGAGACGGGCCCCATACAATGGCACTTTGTGTGGGAGCCTTCTGCCTGCCAACAGGAGGAGACCGGAGAGGAGGGCTCGGCTCGCCAGTGGGAGAGGACTCTGGGCAGCCCAGCGTTGCTGTTGGACATCATTCAGAAGTCCCCGCTCAGCGCGGGGAGCCCGGAGAGGGAAACAAACAGAGCAAGGAATCGTGGAAAATGCTGAGTCCTCCAGCTGGCGGAACAGCACCGTCCCGTCAGTGCTCGGAGCCAGCACTCTGCCCGCCAGCAGCTGCAATAGCAGGCAGGAGGCCTTGGCACCCAGAGCCCTGTCCCAGGGCTTGGAGGCGGGAAACAGACACTCCCGTCTCTGCGGACAGCCCTCCGGAGTCCTCACCCTGCGGGCCGAAGTCTTCCGCTTGTCCGAGGGATCGGCGGGAAAGGGGGTTGGTTTACAAAGAAGGAAGAAAAAGCCTTCCTTGAGCTGTAGCTTCGGATTTACTAACAGCTCCCACTTACATAACAAATTAACTATGTGTCAGTCGCCGTCTCCGTCCTGTAAGGCTTGTGCTGTTATCCTTGTTTCATGGACCCAGAAACTGAGGCACAGAGAGGTTAAATAACTTGCCCAAGGTCACACAGCTCAAAAGTGACACAGCCAGGATTTAAAATCAGTTTAATGCCAGAGCCCATACACATAAATGTTTTCATTCCTCTCCAGGAATATAAACTATGAGAGACAGAGGAAACTCAGAAAGAGAATAAAGGGAATGGATAAGAAAAAGAGAGGAAGAATGACCAAGGACTGGAATAATAGCAAAAATTTTTAAAAAAAATTTTTTTTTTAAAGCAGCAAGCTGTCAGTGTAGGAAGAGGAATGCCAGACCGAGATACAGCGAGGGCAGGAAATGCTCAGTTGGGAATGGAAGCTGTAACAGCACCGGTCTGTCACCTGCTGTTTCCTACACCCCAAACAGGATTCTGGGAATAATACTCAGAGGTCACTCAGCAAATGGGGCTGAGGCAGCTCCCCGGGAGGTTGAGGAGCAGGCGGCCGGAGCAGGGAAATGAACACCTTCTCTTTCTCTTCCAATTACAGCCTGGGGTGGAGACAGGTGCCCAGGGCCCTGGGGAGAGATTAGCACCCTGACGAGAAGAGACAGCCTTTGTCAGTCATGCAGGGAGGCCTGTCACATCCATCTGTAAGCTACACAACTCTTGTCCCCAGAGGAAGGAAGAGTAGAACGAAAAGAAAGGCGGGAAGGGGTGAAGAAATGGACTATTTCTTGCCTGTGTTTGGAGGGACAAGCCTGCAACCCTTATCAGATTCATAGGATTGCCTTGGTATTAGTAGACTTAAAACCTCATTTTGCCTGTCACTACTTCCCAGTGGGATTTCCAACAAGTCACCTAAACCTTCTTACCTTAAACGCGTTATCACTACAAGGAGGGTGTGGGCTTTAAGGTCTTTCCAGATGTAAAAATCCATTCGCTGGTGATACTGGGACCCAGACAAGTCATCTTTGCATACCACCTGAGGTCCTGGTCCTAGCGCAGTGGCCCGCCCCCCATTCACCCAGTCCTGCGGATTCACTCTCTCAAACACCTTTCTGGCCTGCTCACTGCTGGTTCTCTCAGGCGCATCTCTTTTAAACAAATGAAACCACTTCCCAACTGGTCTTCCTGCTTCTGTCCTCGTCCCCTCTGATCCGCTCTGTTCTACAGCCAGAATGACTTTCCTAAGCTCAGAGCAGAGCAGGCGACTTAATCTGCGGGAAGAACTGCGGGGCCTCCACCTTGCTCTTCACGGCCCACAAGGCCTGGACCGGTCTCCTCTCTCTCCCCCCCCCCCCACCCCCCGCCTTCCCCCGCTACTGCTACTCCATTCCACCCTGTGCTCTGCTTCCACAAAACTTCTTCCCGTTTCTCTAACCAGCCCATAAACTTTCTCACCTGTATGCCTTGACCTAAACCACTTTCCCTTTCCACCCAGCTGAAAGTTACTCACCTTTAGGATATAAATGTTCCCCTCTTAGGTATTCCTCCTAGATGTCAAACCCTACTGTTGTTACACGAGATAGCGATTCTCCCTTTACTTGTCTGTAACCCTTAGCTGGCTATAAGCAGAGTGAAGGAAAAAGCTGTGTCATCTTTTCCTTTATGATTTTCCTCATACTGAGCCCAATGCCAACCACATAACGGATATTCGGTGAATGTTTGCTACCTGAACAAATTTGGTAGTGTCGTTTTGTAGGGTACCATTTGGCTATAACATCCTACAGCCCCATGAACTGTGATCTCAGAGACCCTCCATTTTAATTTCTGACTAAGAGAGCTGAGATCTGCCCCCACCCCGGGGCCTACTTCTCCTAGCCTCCCATTCCCATCCTGAACATCAACATTTAGCAGATTGTTGGAATTCATCAAAACTAGCGGAATTGTCACAATCAATTCTGAATCATCTAGGATCAGCTTTCAACCATGCATTGCGTAGAAATTAGATGAGATTCCATATAGCAGAGGAGGAAGAGCAGGTTGGGAGGACATGGGGGTAGTCAGCCCCACATTCTGACTGACACCAGCTCCGTCACAAACGATGTGACTTCGGGCAAGGTCTTCGTCCTCTCTGAACTGCAAGTTCATGCACACCTCAGTGAAGGGGTTGGACTGAGTCATCTTTAAGGTCCCTTTTGACTCTCAAATGTAGAATTTAGAATTCTGGTTTGCTCTTCCATTCATCACCTTCTAGGCCATTAATGGGTTTTATAAGGCGACCCTATAATGAAAATAGAGGAACTGCTATGAATAATTATGCTAGGACAAGGAGTGGGCACTGGGACTATCCCAAGCACACCAGGATATGTGGTCACCCTTGTTTGAATCCAGTCTTTGTTAGCTGGGCTTCAGTTTTCAGTTAGTTGTGGTTGCAGAGAAGGCTATTTGGAATCTGTGGTCAGGGCTCTGTTCTGGGATTTCACGGAGGCTTCACACATGGGTCCCCAGAGTGGTTAGTGTGCCTCATAACCACGTGGGTTGCCCACCTACACCCCTAGCCACTCCCAAACCAGGAGCCTGAGCTCAGAGTCAATGCACCTGCCAGCCACACTCTGACGACTGCACCTGGTGACCTAAGGTCAGTCAGAGGCAGATTAAGGTCGGTTGAGGCCGCGGAGAACAGAAGAAAATATTTAAAGACTATCAGATTTTACCGCCGACTGTAAACTTGTACGTAATTAAAATCGCACATATGAAACCAAACTTGGTGTCATTAGAAAAAAGAGTAAAGTTGGGGTTTTGCGGAGCCCTTCAGAACTTGGGGCTTGGGGCACGCACCCAGTGCGCCCGCCGTTAAATCCGCCTCTAAGGTCAGTCAGTGAAGAAAATACTTTTAATGCCCTTGGGTTCAGGTGCACAGCTCAGTGATGTCATCATGAAAACTTGACCAGAGAGAAAACAGATACATGAACGAAATATCCATTATCCTCCAAAGACTGGTCATTGTCTTCCCTACCACTCTTACTTTTCTTCTTTTTCTTTTTTTTTTTTAACTTTTCTTCGAATATGTATCAATATCCTAGATTAAAGGTACACTAGGACTGTACTAGTAAACTTTCTTACTCTTATGGAAACCAGAACAAAGGAGAAAATACTGGTATACCTGAGAAATAGATTAGCAGAGAGACCTCTTCCGGTTTCGAACTTGCCCCCGCCCCCCACCGAGATTTGTAAGAACGGCAGGTCTGTGTGAACACTACAAAACCCCCAAAGCCTTTCTGAGGTTCTCAGTGCCATGTCTCCTTCTAACCTTTGGAATAATATTGACTCAAAACGGCAGTGCAACCTAACAGTGATCATCCATTTCCAGCCTTCTGAGAAGCGTTGCCACCTCTTCAAGTCATTTACTATTTCCAGGCACATCTGGGGAAAGAGTCACTGCTGAAGTTTCAAGACTTGCCTGTCGGAAGGTTAAAAATAGCGTGTTCTACTGCTCAGGGCCAGCAGCTCAGGCCGACAGAGTGGAATGGGCAGTGGCTACCTCCTGCCCTTCAGGAATTCCCACAGGTGGCTGCTAAAAGCCCCGTGCTCCTCCAAGTGGCATCACATGGAGTGCCCAGAGCTGACCTGACATCAGGGCTCTGTCAAAACGCTGTGGCTCAGAGGTCATGAGAGCCTGAACGGCAGGGATGAGGGATTAGAAACAAGACGGCAAACTGCAGAGAGCTTTGGAGCTCTCACGGCAGGCCTGAGGCCTGCCCACTGTTGACTCCCTGGCGTTGCTATGGGACGAGGACCATCGCTATAGTTACTTGGGTGTCAGCGCCCTGAGATAACACCAGACAACTGAACGAAACTGGCTCTCCCAGGATAGAAATAATCTTCCAGGACAATGGGAAAAGGGAAAAGGCTGCCTGGGACACTAAGTAAAACAGGAAACGGTCCCAGCCAAGGGACAGAGAGGTCAGAGCCACCTTACCCCCTAATTTAGGTATTATTTTTCCCCTCAACTTCAGCCCTTTTAAATTTTTCTCCAATTGATCAACACCTGCTTTTATCAGACTCCTTAAATCTCTGTCTCATGGTACGAGGTGCCAGGAAAGTGCTTTTCTGTTGTTTGTTGTTCTTAGGGGAAGGTTCTTGTAGCAGGGAGAGGTCCCCAAGAACAGTGAACAATTGGCATGGGGGCCGATATACCCATAAAATGGCCCGGCCAGGTCCCTGGACCAGCTACCCGGAGGGTCAAGGTTCCGTGTGTCTGAGCTTGAGGAAGGCCTTTGTACAACTATACACACTCCTGCTTCCCAGGGCAGCCTGTGGGAAAGGGCAGAGGTCAGAAAGCTCCATGGAAGAGGAAAACCTTCCTTATGGAAAGACGACTGGCCTTGTCCTCTGTTTGGTATGTGGCAAGTGCCTCTTATTACCCAGGGCTGTGGCTCGCGCGGATGGTGACCATTGGCCAGCATTACCGAAGGTGATCTTTCAGAGTTCTGGGGTGGCAGCATGGTATGATGGAAAGAAGAGAACTTCAAAGCCAGAGGGTTCTGATGAACCTGAGGGCCTCCTACCCTTTCCCACTGTAGGCTCTGGGATGCGCTTCATGCCAAGTAAACCTGCACTATAGGGAGATAACTTCACAGGGGTCATAAACTCAAAATCCACAGGCAGGAATGTGAATGTGTGGGGGTGACCTACTAGAGACAAAATAGGAGATTCAAGTTCATCTCGAGGGGGCAGCCTCCACTCAGTGTCCATGGGCATTTACTATAAAAGAATGCCAGGATCCAAGACCACCCAGCCGCCAAGACCCTACTGCAATACCTTGTTACTTTGAGCTGCACGCGCGGGTCCGGCCCCTGGAAGGCCACTTAAACATCTCAGTGGCACAGAATCAGCCCATAGCAGCCGGCATGCCACCTCTAGTCTCCACTGTCTGCCTCATTTTATCCAAAACACAAATCGCAATCCTTCAGGTTTTTGGTTAAAAGACTCGTAGTTATACTGCATATAATGGCAAGCTCTCTTGTTCAATTTTGTGTGTGGGGTGGGGAGGGAGTGCGGGGGTGGGGGGAGCGCGGCGCTACAGTCCGCTCCAAAGCCACCGCAGGGAGGCTGGACTGACGCAGGCAATCAGTTAACCCCACAACCTTCCAGAATCCCACTAAGCCTAGAGATTTTTGACCACCGGTTCTTTTCCCTGTGTCTCTGTCTATCCTAACCCTGCCCTGTTTCCCCCAAATCCTGCAGTTGTTTTAGGGGATACTCTCTCCCCCCAGCTCCCACCACCTTTGCTGAAGTAAGTGGTCTCAGCCACATCACTAAGAGACACCACCAAAGCCCAGCTGTCTGAGCGCGCCCCCAGGTAAACTCCTAGTTTGAGAAATAAGAGACCTAAGCTGATTTCATTCAAGCATGTCTTGTATCTTTCAGCCTGGTCAGCATGAAATCAGACGCTCTGGGGTATAATAGCAACTTAGCAGTGAAGGAAAGCTCTCTGTTCCAATCCTTGACGGAGGATCGTACTGTTTATTTAGGGGGAGAACGGCACAGATGTGGCCTCAGGTTGGCTTAGGAGTTATGCCTTTGCCCAGGTTTGCAGCTGAAGACTAAAACATAAAAGGCCCTCCAGCCGTGTTCCCCAAGCCTCTGAATGAGTGGTGGTGGCCTGGCCGGGATGTCGGACCAGAGCCCTCCTGGTGGCCAGCGGGCCTCCCCGGCCACTAGACCACACAGTTGGTGCTTAACGTGCACTCAGCAAACCTCAAGCCCCAGACCTGAAGAAACAGACTTTCCCAAAACAGAGCTCTCTTTGTGAACAATTCAGCAAAAATGCTCTTTCCAGCTGTGAGTTGGGATTCGTGTTGCAAATGTTGGTGTTAATTAAAAACATCCACCTTCTACAGTTTCAACAAACAGTAAGAGAAAAGCACCACACAGGATGGGTTCTTAAGCACTCCTCCCCAGGGCACTTACAAATATGATTTTATGGATAACATGAGTTGCTGGGGCTCTGCAGACACTATCATTCTTATTTTTCAGTCCCCTGATAAGAATGGGGGTCAAGGAGATGGGAGTGATAGGGTCCACTTTGGCACAGAGGACATTGTTATCAGAAGAAACACGAATACCATTCCTGTCCAGAGCATCACAAAAGAACTTCCTTTGTTAGCATCAGGAAATTTACCTTGTTGAAATCCGATGTTTATCTGCTGAGTCATTAAAAATTTCCTTCACACTGGGCTTAGTCCTTCAGACGTGAAGAGAAGGAGGTATAAGGCTAGGGACGTTTCACAAAAGATGACACCATGTATTCAATAATTAAGATGGGAGATCACACTTGCCTATATTCTTCTTTTTAAGTTTTATTTATTTTTGTAGAGAAGAGAAACAAGTGAGAAAGGGAGGGGGGGAAACATCAATCGGTTGCCTCTTGTATGTGGCCCAACCAGAGACCAGACCTGAAACCCCGGCATCTGCCCTGCCGGGGAATTGAATAGGTGACCTCTTGTTTTGCGAGACAACGCCCAACCCACTGAGCCATGTCAGTCAGGGTAATGTTTGCCTATATCCTTATGGCAGTTCTCACTTTATTGGGAAATCTTTATCTGAAAGGGCCCAGAGCTAGTGAGATCAGCAACACTGAGTTGCATCCCTGTCTATGCTTGTCTCTGGTTGGCTCATTCGTCCCACATCCACACATGAACCAGAAAGCAAAGAATCAAGCCAAACCCACGTCGTTATGAATGAATTTCTTTGTTTTTTAATTTCACACAGTTTAAAATACAATATGAAATCAAGCTACAGTATATAAAAAACTCTCCAGCAAAATGATGTGCCAGCATCAGCTACTAAAATAAACAAAAACTCCCCCATAAGAAATTTTTTGCATTTAAAAAAAAAAAACACATAGACACTTACATCGCTACATCTCTAAGCTACCTCAGTTCTGATTTTTAAAAAGCACCTGCTTTTCCTTTTTTTTTCATCTTGCTTTTAAATTTTCAGCTTTTTAAAAAATATAAATTATATGAAAATACAAGTTGGAAAATAGTCAAACACAATATAACATCTTTTTACCCCTATATTTCTCAGCTTAAAAAAAAAAGTATTCTTAAAAAGAGTTCAATAACTGAGGCAGTATTCCTGATAGAGATAATTTCATTTTAATATATATCTTTTATATATGTATATGTATACATATATTTATGGTTCCTCAACACTTCTTTGGAATGTAGATAAGAGCCAATGCATTTATATAGACCCCAGCAGAGAAAGCGGCATGCACAGCATGGCTAGAAGAGAGAGGGTGTCATTGTCATCACGAAGATTAGGCAGGTTAATGCTCTAAAACCCAGAGTGTTCATCTCCAAAGTGAGGAAAAGCACATCTGATCTTGGAATGCCACCTCCAGTCCCCACTGCCGCAAAATCAGGGCTCCGCGTAGGGGAGTCCCCCACCCTGCCGAATGGGGAAGGGGACAAAAGTAACCCTGAACCCTACAGCCAAAACTGACATGGGCTAAGGCATCTTCAGGAAAATAAGGGTTTTCCCCAGCTAAACCAGACTTGCCCGTCCTTCCTCTGAAGCTAACATGTGTTTTTAAAAAGCATAAATGCAACAATTCTGCTGCATTTCCAGTGTATAAACCACCCACCACTCTTTCCTGGGATGGTCTCTGGCCTTTGGACAGAAGGAGAAAATGCATTGGCCAGATCAACAAAGCTGTCTTAACTAATAAACTATCTATAAATACTGAGAACGGTGGACCTAGAGAGAAAGGCATCTTAGCGGACAGGCGGACTGAGGAGCATAAGGAGGCACTTTCTTATATCTTAGCTGCTATGGAATTATTGCAGGAGCTAGACACTCACACAAGGGGAGTTTTCGGCATAAACATAATGAGAAAGGTTGATGAGTTGAGAAAATGATGTTATGCCTGGTTGCAAACAGCAAGCCATGACTGATGCCCAGCCTTGGTTCTACTCTCGATGGAAAGACGTACCTAGAAAATCCAGGTATTATCTCAGCTGCAGTTTTGCAAACACACACACACACACACACACACACGCACACGCACGCCTTTACCAGTGCCCAACTAAGATCACATAGTCTAAGAAAAAACAATGTAGTCCAACAGTTCCGCCTAACACTCCCTGAGCAGCTCCTAAAATAGTTCGAGAGCTTCATTAAGGCACCTGCATTTGGAAGATCAAAATACACAGCTGGGCTGATTCTGCCTTTGCTTTCCAAGTAGACGCTCCGAGTTATCAGTATGAGGACACTTGTGAATCACAGAGCTAAGTTCCTGATGACGAGGGTCTGCAAGAGGACCTGGGAGCAAACAATGCCCTTTCTTGAAGATATGCTAGAAGGTTCTTAGTATCGTACTTCCATTTTCTCAGCGAGAGCCCAGGAAAAGGCCAGTTCTGAGAAGCCCATCTTAAATGTTTCTTCACCTCTCTCACCGTAGTCTGTAAAGCCGCCCCACTGTCTCCTTTTTCAATCAGGCAGCTCTTTAGTGGGGGGGATTCTGACTGAATTAGAAACCTGTCCTCACTAGCAGATGTTGGTCCCATCCCCCACAAAACCCCATTTTTAGATTACCCATCACAACTGCCTCAGTTGATTAAGTGTGTAGTTAAATTATGAGGAAACTAAAAATATATGCAAATCTCACGGACCACCTTATTGTTTTCATTCAAGCTCCTTTTCTTATGTTTCCTTTGCCTTCTAGTCATTCCTCTCTTCTGCAATCGTCGCCTTCGCTTACCCTGTGCCGCAGGAACAGGCCCAAGAGCGAGACCCCAACAGCTGCACCACTCACTCTGCATGCTCAGTCTCACCGGACATCCAACGCAACCGGCTTAATAAGTTCTTCAAAGGAAAGCCTTGCGTTTCTCCTCCCAAAGACAGCCGAGCCCCCTTTGCCTTATACATGCATGCGCCCTTAATTTCCATCGCTCCAAAAACCTAGTGAGTCTAAATGGCTCTCTCAGACACTCTTGAACTCATGTCATGTCTGCTGTTACTCTTTCACTCCCCAGTCACAAAGCTGCACATTGCTCTGTAATGAATACCAGAGGGGGTGCGGGGTGGGGAGCAAGAACCATGGGAGGCTGGGAAGAGTAGACCTAAATGAGGAAGTGTAGAGCGTTAGTTTGGAGTGACACACATTCAGGACTTAGTTCTCAAGACCTGGGGGATAATGCCCATGCACACAGCTTTTATTCCAAGTCCTATGTTACAGGTATAGAACCAATAAAGAACAGAGTCATCGTTCCTCCTCTGATATCCTTTCCATGACATCAACAGTGCTCCCACATTTACTGTGATCCCAAACCAGGGCTGCAAAAATACATTCAGTTCAAGACTCAATGCTTCCTAGCTCAACATTAAGTCTAAACCCCACGAATCCACTGATGACAAATCAGTATAGGGGTGTGATGAAATTTTTTTTTAAATTACAGATGAAATTCCCATGCACAGTTCCCTTGTACCCAAAGGAACATTATCTTTCCCTTCATCTATACAGCCACATGAATTGGGATCTCCGATCTCAGTGACAGCACTTTGCATTTCCAGTGGGGTCTATATAAACAGTTTTCTTTCGCTGTGACAGAATCTTCAGCTGGCAAAAACAAACTTGCATGATATTGCAATACTGAGACCACCTTAGAGCTTAAGACGATTTTTAAGAAAAAAAAAATACTGGCACAAAATTTAATAAAATAAGTTTTAACACACAAAAAAACCCCAGTTTTGGGCCCTCCCCACTGAAGTCTGAAGTCCATCTTTGTTTTAAAAGTAGAGTAAAAGGTAAATAGTCCTTGGGTTTTGTGTACCCCCCAAACAAAATGACCTACCCCATCTCCCTCTTTTTTGCCCCCGCCCCAGACCCAGAAACAGAAGCAAATTAATTGCCTTTCATCTGTCTCTTGACTCCTGACATCTTAATTTCTTTTGGTGATGTGTCCATAACTCAAGACACATTTGTTTTCCATGGATGATTTTTAAAAATCATTAGGTTAGTCTCATCCTCCCTTAAGCTAGATTCTCCAAGCTTCTAAGGGGACCCTTCTCTCCTGAAAATTTGCTCAAGAACTTCTTTCCCCCCCCACCCCACCAGTCCTGGCCCTCCTTTTCCATCCACACACAATAGATTATAGCTGCAGCTCACTTAGCTCCCACCCCTGAATGTAAAAAAATGAGTTCTGGAAAATTAAAAATAGAATAACAATTAAAAATGAAGAGTCCAACCGACGTGGTTGTTCTTTCAAACGTCTCAGCAGAGCTTCCCCAGTCCCTTTGGGGTCCATCACTCGTCAGCGTCAGGCTTGACGTCCAGCATAGCGTGCAGCTCCTCGGGCGTGTACCCCAGGAGGCTCTGCAGGTCACACACAAAGCGGTACACGTAGCGTTTACCCGCCGTCTTGTGGATGATGTTTTTGTCGTAATAGTAGCGTAAGCCACGGCTCAGTTTCTCATAATTCATCTTGGGTTTGTTTTTCCTTTTTCCCCATCTCCTGGCCACCTGAAATTTTAAAACGGGAGGAGGGGTTAAAAAAAGTCTATAAAATAATCCAAATATATACGTTTATATGCCTATACCACTCATTCATGGTGACCCTTGATGTTCAAGTAAATCAGTTAAGAAATTCATGTACATGGAAACTAGTTTTCTGACTTATCTCTTCTGAGTTCCAGTTTTCAAGGGCTGGGTAAGGACAGCAGTAAAGGTGACTCTTTAAGTTGACGAAAACATAGTGACCCTGAACTTCTACATAATGCAGTTAAAGTAAAAAAAAGAAAGAAACACTATAGACTCTCTTCTCTCCCTACATTATTAAGCTCGTGCCTCTTCTTGGAAAGGGCGGAATCTAATGTGACGGACTTGGGGAGCACTGAGTTACAACGCTACCTGCCTCTCTTCAACAAGAAGCATTTTTCTATTCTTGGGCACAACTCTCCTCTCCTCATGTCTGCCACAACAGAGATGTTGCCTCTGTTTTTTTTACCCTCAGAATTGGACATGGCAGAGAGCAATGACTCAATAGGCATTTGATCAAAGAATGATTTAATGAACAAATTGCACCAATCTTCTAAGGCCTCTTGAGTTGTCTGACCCCTTTCAGAGTCACAGAACATGAGGCCAGGAAAAGTGCTCAGTAAGGGAAGGCAACTCATATTCACGGAGGGCTACTATGCGCCCGACATCCTATGTGCATCATATCAGTTAATCCTAGAAAACAAATGGGCCACATAGTTACTTTCTCTATTTTCCAAATAATGACACTAAGGCACAGATAGGCTATGTAGCTTGCTCAAGGTCACACAAGTAGCAAGTGGCAAAGCTGGGACTGGACTCCTAGAAAATGTCATCGGACTCACACAACCCCTTTCCAGAGTTCTCTCTGACACAGTACTCTTGAATCACTCCCTGCTTACCTCATCTGGGTCAGAAAGCTTGAATTCCCAGCCATCTCCTGTCCAGCTGATAAAAGACTGACAGGACTTATCAGTGAGTAATTCCAGCAGGAACTGCCACAGCTGGATCGGTCCACTGCCTGGAAACACAAGGTGTCGGGAATCATTACACCGGATGCTCAGTGCTCGCCGCCACTAATCCCAGGATACAGCGCTCCCTCTTCCCTCCTCTCTGTCCATCTAGCCGGGAGAAAAGGGAGGCGACATATAGCACAAATGCTGGAGGAGGTGCTAGAGCTCGCACAAACTGAAAAGGAGGGGACGGTCCAACCAAAAGAATAAAGAAAAGCCACTTAGGACAATAATCAATTGCCTTCCTTTGAATGGCTTAAGGGTCGGTCCATTTTTATTGCTAAGCAAACTCTAGAAAGAAAATACAGGCTCTATCCTCTCAGATATTTCAAGACAGCATAGTCTTTTGTGCCTTTAAAAGTTAAATCATTTTGCCTCCAGAAATAATAGAGGTATTAACTAAGCGATGTCTGTGCCAGTCCCCATCAGAAGTCAAACCTCATAAGCCCTCCTCTGCACAGGGAACACTTGGCCCCTGATTTGCAAGTGAGAAAATTACAATCCTAAGCTTTCGTAAGAAGGAGTTAGTTGGGTCTTAATATTCCTCTCCACTGCCACCCTGTCCTCCCAGGTGACTTATAGGCGAACACCCAAACAAAGAAAGGAAAGAATCATCACTTCGTGATCAATCAACTTGCCACCCAGGAAACCCTCAGAGGTCAGGCGATGACTATCTTCAATTCTTCATGGGTTCAGTATATTCTAATTTACACACACAATTCTTTAGCCTTAGCCACCAACACTGCCAAAGGCTTAGTTCTGGAAGGCCTGACAGTACTCTGATAGCTCATTTATCACAGGCTAAAAGATTTCTGCTACATAGGTTTCCTCTGAGGGTAACTGTCTACTCAGAAACGACAATGCTTCCAGTGGCTCCTGTCTGACTCCTGGGTGCAGCCAGGGAGACCAAATACCGGCTCAACTGTCGGTGCTGCTTGGGACGGGTGTGCAACGTGCCGAAGACGCCGCCTCAGAACCCACTGGACAGAGCAGGACGGGAAACACCCGGCCTGTGTCCACGAAGGATGACTGGGATGCTCTAACTCACATAGAAAAACTCGACTTTTTACAATTCTAACCCTTAACCCGAGTTCCAAATTTGTCTGCTCCAAAGCGAACTGAGATTCAATATGGAACAAGCTTTAGGTTGGTTCCCTCTCCACCTAAAAAAGGAAATGTCCCTTATGGTCTATCAAGGCAATCTCTTGTTCCGTCTCACGCTCCTACAGGGCATGTCCAGCCGCATCACGCTGCTCGCTCCTGAAACCTGCCGCCCGCGCCTCTCTGTGCGCGAAGCACGGTGGTCTCGCTGTACGCATTCCAAGCGTGTGAAAACGGAGCTCAGAAAGGTCACATGGCTATGAGCCGAGCGCCGTTAGAAAATGGCAGTCCTGGGTCTAGTGTCCAGGCTTTCCGACTCAAAGCCTGGCGCCAGCTGGCCAGGCACCCGCGAGGACACAGTGCCCGGCGTGCGCTGTGATCGGACAGCCCAGAAAGTGCTCCTTCAGCAGCCGCTTCCTCGCAGTGGTTCCCGTTGTCCCGCACCGCAGACCCCAGCAACATGGAAAAGGAAGTATCACTACCTCGCCCTTCTGAAAAGGCACCTTGAGCTCTTTAAAACCGTCTTTTCGGTAGCCGAGAGTAAATTCAGCAAATGCCTACAAAACCAATTAACATTAGAAAGAACAGCCCTGAGTGCACACGACTGAAGACTTATCCTCCTGTTTTCACCCCCTGTTGAAAAACCACTTGGGTGTACAATTTAGACCCAAGTGCAGGTTTCTTGAAAGCTGACTTAAAGTCACCAGCTACTACTCCCTGCCTGGGCTCACAGGACTAAATGCAATATTATATAAAAAACCACTGAAAAGCCACCCTGATGGGCAGGAGGCATAAGGAAACAAATCTCTATTAAGAAATGCTATGAAATTTCTGGTGGCAAAAAAAAAAGAAAAAAGAAAAAAAAGAAGAAGAAGCTGCAAGACCCCTTGTGACATAATAGATTTCCTGATGAAATGCACAATGATTATACACCCAACAGGACCCATGAAGACAGACAAACAGAGATATCCACTACCGAAAATTATGTAAATGAGCCCTGAAGTCTGCAGTCCTCTTTGGAGTTAGGTCCAGAGCCCGCACACAAAAGACAGAGAGAGGAGTTGCTTTAAGACCCCTTGCAAAGCAAAGCTATGATTTATTGCACACCTAATATGCATCATCAGATACTGTGTTGTTGTTTATACACTTCTCAGTCCTCACAGTAACTCCATGGGTAGCTGCTACTGTTACTGCATTTGTTCTTACCATGTTACAGCAGAGAAAAACCCTGCTGGGTCCACTGGCATTGGCCAAAGCCCCTCACATTAGAAGTGCAGTGGCCATGACTGGAAGCCATGCGGTTTGGCCCCCAAATTCTTCAGCTCAACACTACATCGTCCCAGACAAGACCAAGCTGGGGACCGACATCCACTCTGCCTGCCTGGTCACACTAATCCAGGGTCTTCTCTACCTCACATGTCACAGAAGCCCCAGAACGGAGGACAATCTGTGCTTCTCCCAACCCTCCAACAGCTAGTAACCTTGGCATCCACCTCCACAGGTGACATTTCCAGCCCAGTTAGAGAGGTCCCCTTGTGGTAGCTGCTCACATCATTATTTCGCTCTCCTGCTATTTATCTTAAAATCCTGTGGGGAGTAGAGGGCCCGTGATGCCGAGATGAGGAAAGGGAAGGAAACGTCGGGCTTCTACCCAGGCAGGTCTGGGCGAGAGAACCCAGAAGCACCCCGCCATCCACAGCCTCTAAGAATGGGCAGCCATGAGGCAGAGAAGGGGGCTTCCGTTCCAGCGCCCGGAGCCAGCTCCTAGAGTGGAGGTTCCCAGTCAGAGGGGCTGTGGCTGGTTTCCCTGCCGGTGCCATTTCCTGAACTGAAATGTCCACGTCACAGGCCGCATCGCCCTGCGCCAGCCTGCCCTGGACGTCTGACCCCGGATGTCTGTGTGCAGGCCCGGGGGGCAGAGTGAGGTCCTATCTGCAGGGTTTTTTTCTCTCTCATTGCAAGATTACCTTTGTTTATAAAGAACATCAAACTGCGACATTCGGGAGCTGGGAGCCCAGGTCGCAGAGAATTGTGCTCTCTAACGTTTTTCTTCTCTTTACGCCAGAGGGAGGAGAGAGCATTAATAGGAAAAGCAGGTGCTTAAAGAAAGCGCGGGAGTTGAAGGGAAGGAACGTCTCAGTGGGGCTTCACAATAGCAAAGTCAGAGTCGCGGTGATGTCAGCTCCAGTCTCCTTCCCCCAATTCTTGAAGAAAACTCCCTTGAGCCCACCCAGAGCTAAAGAGCACACAGCGCTCTCGGCCTGGGTTTCCTGCAAGGCGCTGCCCACCCTTTGGAAAGCCCTGGCTGTGGAGCCAAACAAAAGGAATCCGTGCCTCCTCTTCAGGGTCCTTCCTGGTCCCCCTGTGCCGACTCCTAGGTGGCTCTGAGGTGTGGGGAGCAGCAGAAATGGGAAGGGCATGGACTCTTCTCCCAGAAAACATGGAGTTCCAGGGGGACCTGTTCCTTCGTTGGACTCGAGGGCAGTCTAACCCAGCAGCCTCTGTCCACAACAATGTGTCACCCTCACCTCAGGTCTTGGAGGGCAATTCAGGGCCACCTGAGAGCCCGTAGCCTGGTGGTAGCTCTGGGTTTGGAATGCATGCTAACTAGGTAGCCTCACCAGCAACATCCAAGTCTAGACCCACAGGAACTTCTCATGCCCTGGACTTGTGGAAACACCAGAAGAGGCCAGCACTCCTAGTGGCAGGCTCTCCCAGAGGATGTGTCTGTATTGCTCAGTACAGGTCCCCGGGGCTGAAGGGCTCCATCCTTGCCCTTGCTCCAACAAATCCTAAAATTGTAAAGCCTCTCCCTTCTTCTTCCTGCACCTCCTCTCACGCCTGGGCCCAGCCCCATCCACCCACCCAACCAGACTGTGGTCCCAGTGACCTTTGACCCAGGGAGCGGAGAATGGTACTAAGAATAGTGCCAGTCATGGGAAGGGGGAGCTCACATACTAAATGTGACTCACAATGGCATCCCTGTCTGGGGGCCCTGAGGCAGTCAACGGCAGCCTTTACCACACTGCCCTGGGTGTCACACATCAGGAATCCGGTGGCATCACTGGGAGACTATGCTTCTCAAGTCGAAGCTCTGAGCCACAACAACAGAGGGGTCCCTGTTAGAAGGAAGTCTCTCTCCGAAGACATTGGGGGAGGGCACCACACACATTCACACACCACCCCCGCCCCCAGCTCCCTGGGCCTCCACACCCCTGCAGTCTGCTCCCCCCGTCTCCCCCTCTGGCTGCAGCAGGGGGATTTCCTCTGACTGCTTTGTTCTTCTCAGTTTCTGGGCAAGGGGAAAAGTCCTAGTACCACACCGACAATCCTGATTCAAAGAACTCGATACAGGCTCAGAAGCAGAAATATCGGGCGGGCACCTGGAGGCATCCCAGGCCAGCACAGCAGATCGCAGGAGAATGCCCCCCTCCAGAGAGGACCCTCAAGGCACTTCAAATCCAAGGTTACAATCAATCAATCTCTCTCAAAGGCAAAGCTTCAGGTAAATTCTTAGTGATCTGTTCATGTGTTTTAAGTCTCTCCACCTTGTCAAGTCACTGGAAGGCCTGCCAATCTATCTCACAAAGGGTCGGTTATTTTAAAAACCCTGCTGTTTTGCTTCCTCTCTCTAAGAAGTGAGCATCTGAAATAAATATACAGCGATGGGCTAGGACCAAATTTTACTAAGATGCTCTAGGTAATAATCCTTTCGATTTGGTCATTTGTCAGTATCTTTCCTCTCATTTTCTAGGCTCGCAGGTTGCCATGTCAGCGAACTCACTGCTAGTGAATTCAGGGCGGGGCTTCCATTTTTCTTTTGCCTTTCAGCTGCAAGTTCTCGCCTGTCATCCATGCCCTGGTGAGAGGCGCACATAGAAGAGTCGACTCCCACACGGGGCAGTCGCTCTCCTGGGCTGCCTCCCACTGGCTCGCCTGTGAGACCAGCCTCATGGTGTTCGGTGTCCGCTCCTCATTACTAGAATATATGCTCCAAGCGCAGGGGCTGCGTGCTTTCACAGCAGAAACCCAAAGCCCAGAACGGTGCCTCACCCAGCAACACCCACCGTCACAAAGCTATTTGCCGCTTAATGAACCCAGTGATCAGCTCCCTGTAAGCACGGACTGTGTCCTACTGATCCTGTCTTCTCAGCGCCAGGTATGGTAGCTGGTCTCTGACGGGGTTCTGTCGACATTTACTGAATTGCATTCTAAAACAATCCTCCTCTGAAGAGATGTGCGAGGACTGAAAAACCTACCCCAACGGCTTCGCTCTCTCAAACTATATTTGGGACCAAACAGCATGGGTGACTCCAGGCTATGTTTCATTAACATGTTCCCCAAAATAAAAACTCCCACACCACCTGTCCTTTGGGGATTAATTTGCTACTTTGTGAAGCTAATCTCTTTAGCTTGACTCTAAAAGTCAAATCAAACACTTCGGGGTGGGCAGGACAGCACATTTATTTTAACCTATGAAACTCTCATGGTTGGTCGCCCTTGCAACGGGGCTGATGGTGCCCGAATAGCTCACATCTGCCAGGTGGGCCTAAAACAGAGGAACGAGCCTGACTGGCCCCGCCCTTCCACCCAGGTGTCTGCCCACAGCCAAACAATGATGGCGAAAACAGAACACTCAAATCCAGAAACGACCCACCCATATGTTCATAAGTTTCTTTCACGCTACTATAGGAGTTCCCAACTCGGAGGGTGGATCGGATGACCCCAGAGGCTAAGCATCACCCTCTTTCTGTCAACCCCCTTCTAAATTATCATTCACAGAAAAAAAAAAAATCCAAAATCTCTGTTTCTCTCAAGTGCTTATTAAATGAAATTTAGTGACAAATAAAACAGAAAACATCCTGACACTGTCTTGCCCTGTGGACCAAACTCAACCTGAAGCCGTACAAATCTTCTGAGAATGAACAATTCAAGAGATCATATTGCTGGACTGTTTGGCCACCAAAGCCCTGGGGAGATTTTTAAAAGAAAAGAAAGGCTAGGGACTGCTCGTTATTTTGGCTTGGCTTTGTGCCTATAGGTGTCTTTCCCTACTTCTCCTGAGTCATGCCTTCCATTGCCCCTACCCTGACCCAGTCTCGCCTCCTCGCCAACACGATCCGTGTAGAGTACATTCTGTAACAAGCCGACAGGCCTTGGTTTAATGAATCACTGTGAAGTCAGTATGTTCTCTACCTCTGTCCCTTTATCAATGGCTAGGAGCTCAGGGGAGGCAATAAATTCTCATAATTCAACTCAGAACCATAAAAACACATTCTAACAGGTACAGGAAGGACACATGAACACAATGATGTCCAAACCAGCATCTCACAATGGAAACAAGTTAGAAAAGAGCTCTACAACCAATTAAAGCCATCCTTGGATGTCAAGTCCATGTTGCTGACGCGTGAGACTAAAAGATAAGAGAAGGCATTAAAAACAGCACTAAAGCATGTCAAGCAGTGGAGGACTGAGAGGCAACACCAGACAGTATTTTATAAAATTAAAATATTTACATGCTTGTGGGTAAGCCCAAAATGGGGAGTCAATGGTCCAAGGCTTTGATCCAAATTTCTCCCCGACTCGCTTCATGATCTGAGACGACTCGCCTTTCTGGGTTTTAGCTTTCCCATTGCTAAGCTGTAAATAGCGTTCCCTGCTCCTTCCTACCTTACGGAGATATAAATTAAGTAGTCCCAATCATAAAGGAAATATATATATGCATGTGCGTGTGCATATAAATACATATTTACATATTTTAACCATAATGCAGAACAGTTGGGAACAATATAAAACACAACAATGAAATTAAATTAAAAGAATGAAACAACAGAAAATATATTTTTCAAAGCAGACTTTTCAAAGAAAGACAAGAAAAAAGAGGGAATTAAGGAGAAAACAGCAAAAGCCTGAGATAAAAGGCAATTATTCTTCCAAGAATTAGGGTTGGCCTTTTTATGGCAACTTTGAACAAGTAGAAAGTTGGAGGCAAAAAAGAAAAGGAAAAAAAAACAACAACTAAAGTATATAAATGTGAAATGCTTTCAGCATCATAGATCAGAATACCCAGCTGAGATCTGTTAACGTTAGGAATATTTCTGTGAAGTTCTCACTCTAACTCGAAGGGGGGAGGTACAAAAAGACAGCAGATGCAAGCTGCTTTGCAAGTGAAAGTATCACAGACATTTACGGTTTGGGGAAATCTTGGCCACAGACAGACTTAGATCCTCTTTCCTCCAATGTGCTTTTTTCTTCCCCCTCACCATTTACGCTCCTCGCCAAGTGTGCTCTGCCCAACTGTTCTGGAGGGCTGACCTGGAGCGCTCGACGGCACTCCCCACAACTGTCGGGAGCAGGGCCTGCAGGTAGACCCTATCGGCATGAACCGGAGGCGAAGCATTCAGTCTGTCTAGCCATCAATGTCCAGGACAGGCTGGGCCCAGCTGGTTGGCCACAGGCTGGCTACACTGCCCAACTTGGGGCAGGCAGAAGCGACACTCGATGGGGAGTCAGCTTTGGGCCTGAGACTATGACAGTTACACGCTTTAGTGTGTATAGAAAAGACCCTTGTTTTTGCTTGGGCTCCTCACACCTGCATGTGTTCAAGTACACGTGGTGGCGGGGGTGGTGGCCGCAGGAGAAGGAAGACTGTTTCTCTCTTAAACGGGCAGCCTACATTCAAATGCACCCACCTCTTTCCTTCTAAACCCAAGAACTCTGTAACCACGTTCAACCTACCACTCAGACACAGCCTTGGACAGCGAGCCAGTGACGCTCGACTAAGGAAGTGGGTTTCCTTAGAGCTTTTTCCTCCTGATGTCTTCTAGGTACTGATTCTTTTCAGAAGTCACCAGAAATGGGTTAGGTTTGGATTTAAGGGTATAGGGTGAGAATTTTGTTAGACACCAAAGAAGGGCTTTTTCTAACCAATGTCAAGGTCCGAAGAAAATACCTTCCTAAGTAGCTGGGTGACGGGAAGAAAGAAAGATGTGTTCACTGATGAGGATTAGAAAACGGGACTTGAGAAATCTGAAACCCGTGCTTTTTCTCAGTAGACTCTCAGTGCAGACGTGTGGAGCTGATTTTATCCAAGGGGTAAAGTAGTGTCTCCTGTATCTCAAGGATGAGAGAAATAACTGGTTAAGCATCTCACAGTTCTCGGGGAGGTGAACTAAATCCTAATGATCATGTGAGCACTGAATTTTTTAAGCATTTATCCAGCAAATAATTTCCAAACACCCATTTGTAGCCAGGTGGGGTTGAGTTGCAACACAGAATGCAGAAGAAACATTTGGTTCCACCTTCATGTGGTATGCTGAACATATAAAGGAGATGGGGCCGAGAGTCAGCCTTGAGAGGCCTTCACAAGAAACTGTCCCCGCACCCCAGCTCTGAAGGTCACACACCTCCACATAGCCGTGCCCTGCGCGCACCTTTCCAGCAAAGCGAGTCCCATCCTCGTTTCAGAGTTTAAACTTTCACATTCACTCACCTTGGGAGGACTTTCACTCTCAGTATCTCTCAGGGAGAGGTGAGTCACCCGTCAGACAATGCAGCTGGTTAGTCACGGTCAACAATATGCTATTCTCTGGAGCCTGTCATGGGCCACCAAGAGCATCGGATTGACCTTGGTCTTGGATCCTGCTGTACAACTAGCCAGATAGAAAAGTTGTGCTGCTCTATTTGACAACTTATATCTGTTAGTCAGGTATGATATGGGGGTCACATGACCTATGGCAGCCATGACAACGTGCTTCTTGGGTCTCTTGAGGCAGGGAGCATAAATGACTAGATCCACCATGTTCCCACCGAGGCCAAGCTTCCTACGGTCTGCTCCAGCCAGGGACAGAGCATGTGGGACCCTTCCTGGGAGACGCAGAGCACCTCCACTGGGCAACTTTGACCGGAAGATGCCCCATCAGCCTGGTCAAACCCTTTCTGGAACTGAGGTACAGTGGGAGGCTCTTCCCACCCAGTCCTCCTTCCTCCCCTCTTTCCTTTCACAGCTATCAGGCCTGCAGCAAGGTCTGAAGGCTCCCCAACCTTCCCTCACTCTCCCCGACTTTGTCCCTCACAAAAGACCCCAATAAACTTATTACCAGTCTAATCTTGCCTGGACATCTGGTTCTCAGCACACCCAAACATACTGCTAATATCGGACGGATGCTTTCCTGCTGTCTCACACTGTGAAAAAGTTTAAAAGGCACCTCCTTTCATGTGCACTGTATGGTTTAGGAGTTAGGCCTCTTCCCCCTCAGAACATCGAGTCCCTCATTTGTGCGATGAGAACAGAGCCTTCCTCATGAGGCTATTGGTGAGAGCTAAAAATTAATAATAATAATAATAATGTATATGAACGAGTCCAGCACACAGCAGGAGTTTAACACACATGTGAGCTCAGCTGAATAGCTGAAGTGACCTAATCTGATATTAAATATCTGCTGTGCCCCACGACAGTGCCCGCAATTACTGGAATTCCATGAGTAAAATATATTGTTTCCTGACCTCTAGGAATGTAGAACGACATAGGAAAGACCAACAGGCTGGAGAATAATATGAAACAGCCGGAACAATGAGCTCCCGGAGAAGAGAACACTGTCTGTGTACGGCACTACTTGTGGGTACGTCCCATAACCTCATTCATGTCGTTCTCCCAACAATCCTATGAGACAGCAACTGTTATTACCATCTGGCAGATGAGAAAACCAAGGCACAGGGATATTAGCTTGTCCAGAATCACACAGCCGGTGTGTGACAAAGCCAGGACACACTCAGGCAGCTGGCTCCGGAGTCCACGCCCCTAACCCTTACGTGATCAGCTCCTGAAATATAACTAGGGTCAAACAGCATAGGGCGGCCATTCTCCAGCATGTTAACCTGGACCTGAATCGGAAGGCATACCCAAGCGACAGACCGACAGACGGGATGTGGATAAGTATCCGACCCGTGGGCGTCACATGGAGGTCACTTTATAGAGAACAGGGAGGGGAGGAGCTTCTGTTGAATCTCGTCTCTATACTAAGGAACCAGTGCTCTTTCCCCAAAACAGTGACGGCCATCCCGGAAGAGAGGGAGGTGCCAAGGGCAAAGGCAGGAACAAGCGGACGTGCCTCTCCCCGCGGGCCACGGGGAGTCTCCCAGGCTTGCTCTTAAAGGCCGCAAGGACTCAGCAGCCTGACTGAGTTTTGCTCTGTAGAAACATTTTACTTCAAAGACAAAAAGGTGGAGCTTCAAACTGGAGACAGAGTGGAATTCCAGAACAGTCACCACCCAGTTCCATCAGTTGTAGTCAGATTTTGTTAAAGGAACAGTGACCAAAAAAGTGTGAACCTTGGAGACTTCCCCTAAAACAGGCAAGGAGGAGTGCTCAGAAAAGATGGGTCAACTCGTGAGCCTGCTGCCACCCAAAATCCAGGCCCCCTCTTGGCCTCAGGTTGCTGAAAATAGCACCAGGGTTTGAGATAAATTTTGTGAAGCATAAATGGGCCTCTTCTGCCCGAAAGGCAGCTCGCAAGGTGCTACTGCAGCTGAGTGAGGTGGCTGTGCCAGTGTGGCCTTCAAAGGCAGCAGGCGAAACAGAGAACCTCTGCTTTCCACATTTTTAAAAGACATTTAGAAAAAAAATTAATAGTGAGGCCAAAACCTCCTACCACGTGATGTTTTTCTGCAGGTGGCAGATGATTAAGAGAAACTGTCACCAAGTGAATCAGGGGAGGCAGAAGCGGAGAAACTGCTAGGCAGGCAACAGAAGGGGACTTCTCCTCCCATCTAGGCCAGGTCTTTCCAGAAGCTTTCCTCTCCCATGATCCAGAGTTTCCCAGACAGTCTCGTTACGGAGGCGTGGGTTCACCCGTTACTCCGGTGAGATCCCTAAACCCACCGCACGCCCTCCCTCAGGGCCTACGTCAGACACAGCCCAGAGATCAGAATCCCGCCAGCCTCTGAGAGGCCGGCTAGCAGCAACAGCCCACCTGGGCTGAGGGGTCTGCCTGGCTTCCCACGATCTGCTAAGGACAGGGGCCTCTGAGCCAGAAATGGGGAGACCCTGTGCCTCTGCCTCTCTCATTCCCAAGCTCTTTTCTTTCCGTCCACCCAGGCGCTGCCCAAGGAGGCTGTGATGGCCCCCCACAAGCTCGCTAGCTGGCTCAGCCTGGCCCGGGGACCCCATACAACATAGGTCTCAGAGCTCTACGCCCCGTCAACGAGTGGGTTCTCCCCGACGGCTGTCAATTCAGTCTTCTCCCAGCAGCGCTGGCATGGAGAGACTGTGCTCCGGGTTGGCTCAGGGAACAAATCCCCAAGTTAAAAAGCTCGATGTGCTCCTCCTAACAACGCCGTCTTAGGTTTAGAAGTTTTTCAGTCTCCTGTACAAATTCACACTGCGCTGCTAATTTTCTTTGGTGAGCCCTCTCCCCTTCCTTATCAGCAACTTAGGCTCGCGCCCAGCGTTTCCTCGGCTGTCGTTCACGCCTGAGTACATTGAGATGATTTTGTAATCCAGCTTTCCTTCAGAAAACTGTGATTTCAGGTAATGCTGCCAAATCTTAGCTTTTATTCTGAACTGGAGGGCTTTGAAGTACTTCCTTTTGCAGTACAGTTGTTTATTTTCGAGAACATGTTTTAGCAGTAGCTTTGGGTTGCTGACCCTTAAAACTCAGCTCTGAGGCAGAACACCCAGGTTCTGGGCCTGTGGGGACTTTCTCAGTGTGGGACTTCAGGCCAGCTCCAGTGCTAGCTACGAGGCGACCAGGAGATTCATTGCAGGCCGGGGGCAACACGAGAGGGCCTAACGGGGAACGTTTGGGGCTTCTTTATCTACAAGACTGGTACCTTGTCCCTGTCTCATGTCAAAATATGTGGAAGCTGAACTCCGGTTTGTCTCCGATTTAGCCTTCAGGACACAGAGGGTCTGTCTAGTCACAACCCTATGCAGCGCTACAACGCACGATCCCGTTGCAGTTGGCGAATGGCTTTGGGCCTAGCTTTCTTCAGGCTCCAGGAAAAAAATGGGGACCCTGCCCACTTCCTTCACGACTGCAACTCAAACAGGGTGGGGATACACCTGGGTAGTGGCAGCAAGGGCATTCCCACCAGGTCGCTCAGTAACCACCACAGCCGGTGGGAGGGAGGGATTCCTTATCTGTAGCGATGCCTGCCAATCCGGAATGAAGTTGGATAAAGGTGATTTACAGACCAATAACTCCAGACGGAAGCCAAGGGCTAGCCCTGCTCCTGCTCCCCGCCCCCATCCTGCGAACTCACATGTGTGCAGTGTTAATTAGTGGCCAGCAGGAGACAAGGCCCTTAATCTGCCCTAAGGTGGTTAGTGAGATAATAACCAATGAGTATTTTCATTCCTTGATATGGAGAAAAACTTCGTATGCAGGTGAGACATCTGGCACTTAAGATTCCACTCAGGAGCCACCTTGTTGCAGTTAGGTGGCCTTGAATAAGTCATTTTTTAGGCCTCAGTGCCATCATCTTTAAGATGAGGCTGGAGAGACAGAGAGAAAGAGAGACCACTGTTTGACAGTCTAGTGTGTGTTGGTACATCTACTGAACCTAGAAGAAATGGGTGATGCCTGTGTTTTTCAAGGATCCAGAAAGTATTTTGCTTAGGTCTGTCAAATATATAGAAAACATTGGGCCTCAGATTGTTTTCTTAATTAGCGGGTTCATAATGCATCTTTGAACAAGAGAAAATGGAGCTGATTGTATCAGTTTGATAAACATAAGCAGTTCACAGTAAGGTAAGAAGATACATTTTGGCGGAAGCCAGCAGTTGCATTTGATGTATTCTTAACTCAGCTAACAAGCAGGCTTTCAAACCATGTTATCTGCCCCCACATCTTGACCTAATTTAACAAGTTGCCATGGGAGCCCAGTGAAGGTTGATGCAATTTTCTTATCTTTGAAGGAAGACTGTAACTGTGCAATAAAATGTGAAAATTCAGTTTCTAACTGATTTCCACACTTGTGGTGCAGTAACTAAG
>PVJD01007241.1:0-86975 GCA_004026545.1 Mormoops blainvillei | reverse complement strand
GCTTTTTTCCCTTAAGTAGTATATATCAGCTATTAATCTGATGCTTTATTATATGTTGGTTGACTTTCTCAGTTTTTTTTCCTTTAGCTGTTTCATTCCTTTTTTAATATTTAACTCCATGATTTGTCCTGATTTTGTTTTCTCACTGCACGATGTCATCACCGCATTTCTAAGTCCTCTTAGTAACCCATTTTGGGGTCCTGCAGCAGGAGGGAGAGCTTTTCCCCAGGTGGGTGCAGAGCAGTTGGGGGAGCGGGGGAGAGAGGTGGGCAGCCTGGGCTGAAGGCCCTTGCTGCTGACAGCACGTGCGCTTCAGAGAATTAACACGTCCACAGCAAAACTCGCCTGCCTCGAGTCTCTGAACAGTTTGTTTTATCCCCACATCGAGTGTAGCCTAGCTGTTTCTCACATAGACCCCTTTACTGTGTGCTTATTAAAAGAAGATCACGGAAAATCAGGCTGGTGAGAATGAAGACCTGTCACTGAAAGACCTGTTAACTGTCACTGAAAACAGCTTTCTGAACTCAAGGATGTGTGATGGGCTATTTTGACTGACTGAAAGGCACTGTGACTTCTGAGACTTCTTTTTGACTCACTGCCATTGCTCTTTGTCACCTTCCCTTTTCAGCACTGGTTGAGACCCTGACTGAGCACAGAGTCCCTTCTTGCTTGAGCAAAGGAATAACAGAATCTTTGAGCCCAGGCAGGCCTGGGACTTTCCCTGGAATTAGGTCCACTGGACTTCCTGAGATTAAACAACAAACTCACAGCAGAGATAACCAGACATAAAACAACAACTTTATACCCTGTAGATTTATAGATGTTGAAATGTTTAGGTAGTGAATGCTAAATAGTTCTGTATTAAGTGCTCAAAGAAATAAATAATATAATAAAAAATGCACATGAAAAATCTTTCAGGAATAAAGAGACTTTTTAAAAAGTAGAATATTAAGAACTGAGAAAAACAGTTGCTGACAGCAAAAATTTAATACAGGTGAAATGGCATGATGGACACTGTTGAAAGGGAATTAGTAAGCAGGAAGAAATACCTAAAGAATGTATCGACATTGTTGTAATTGAGGCAGGATAGTAAAAAGCTCCAGAAATTTCTGTGGCAAGTGAAATGAGGGAAACTGAGACAAGACAATTACATGAGGCCAAGTAATTAATGGCTTGCTATTACATTGCCGGATCTTATCTTCCCTAACCAAAGACACGTAGGAGCAGATGGTTCATACCTCTCCTCGCCAACCAGAGACGGAACAGCTTCAATCATCCAGGTCAGGGGAATAAATTACAAAAACCCAATTAGAGCCAGAAGCCCAAGATAAAAGTAAAGCAGTGACGCTGATCCCAGACTCCCCTATATGTTCCTTTGGATGCACCAGCATATTAAAGAACATATCTGGAAAGCTATTGAATATTCTTTTAGGAGCCTCCCCTGAGACCTGTAAAACTCCCCCTTTTAGAAAACAAGATAATAATCCTCCAGACAAAGGACCCTGCTTGGGCTCTCCCTGGAGCACATCCACACCCTTCCTTTTCTCAGGTGTGTATTTTTGCTTTCTTTCTCCTAAGTTCTAAGAGGTCACCCGAGACTTGCAACCAGGCAAGTAGTGGGCAGTGTCGGTTCACCCTGGACTAACCCCTGACCCTGTCTATAATGACTGACTCTCCTTTTGCTTCTGTAACTTCCTTTCCTGAGTCTAGATGGCCCAGGCTAGGCTCACTTCTGTTACTGTGATCTTGCGTCTTCTGTCTTAAGCCTTTCCTTTGTTTCACTGTCCCCAGCTTTAATAAATGCACTCTCAAAATCACGTGGGCTCATGTGAAATCGTTCCTGCACAATGTCAAGAAACCACACATTCCAGATTGTGGAGGGGCAGACCTGCCTCGGCCCCTGGGCCTATCTGGTGACATAATGAGAGATAAGAAGATGAAAATCATTTAGGAAGGATTAAAAGATGTGGAGGGTAGAATGAGAAAATAAACTTAAACCTAATTTGAGGCCAAAAGGAAAATGACTGATAAAATGGAGGCATATTTTAAAAGGTAACAGCTGTGATATTTAAAATAAAAAATGTACCCTCAGATCTGAAGAGCATGATGTATTTGAAAGGGAACAAATGAAAAGAAATCCATGCCTGGACACATAGCAGTGAAACTGCAGAATGCCAAAACCAAAAAGATTTCAACATAGACAGAAAGAATAACAAATCACAAGCAAAACAAAAGACAGTAGAATGAAAGGATCTTCACAGCAGTAAGCTTGGAAGCCAGAAGATGGTGGAATTATATCCTTAAAGTGTTTATTGAAAATCCATGTCACACTAGAATTCATATCTGCAAAACAACCTTTCAAGGATGAGGATTATGAAATTTAATTGAAAACAAAGCAGCTCTGGCTGGTGTGGCTCAGTGGATTGAGTACTGGCCTGTGAACTGAAAGGTCACTGGTTTGGTTCCCACTCAGGGCACAACCTGGGTTGTGGGCCAGGTCCCCACTTCTGGGCATGTGAGAGGCAACCGATCCATGTACCTCTCACACATTGATGTTTCTTTCCCTCCCTTCCCTTCTATCTGAAAGTAAATAAATAAAATCTTAAAAATGGAAGTTTCTTTATTAAAAAAAAGAAGAAAAATCTTAATGGAATATATCAGTTTGAGACCTCCTCTAAAGAACACTTTAAAAAGTAGAAAAATGATCCCCAAAAGTTAATTTCTTATGCAAGGAAAATGGTAAATAAATAATACAATATGCAAATATAAAATGTAAATTCAAACAAAAAGTTCACTTAGGAATTAAAAAAGAGTTAGAACTAAAAAAAATTAGACAATGGTATGAAATGGAGAGTGATTAAAGCTAAAGTTGTCTTAAGATTTTTTTTCCTCAAGATAGAGATTGAAATTGTTAAATTTAGATTTTGTTAACTTAAATATAATGTGGAGATTTCATAGATAACCACTAAAGGAACAAAAGGTGGAAACTCACAACAATAAAATGTGTAAATTCAAAGCAACAGGGAGAAAGGTAAAATAGCATACAATTAAACAGCTTTAAAAAATTTCAAACAGAGAATATAAGAAATACAGACAAAGCAAGAGAAAAGGAACAAAAAAGTGAGATGAAAGGAGCGAGTGTAAATGTATCAACAATCACAATAAGCATAAATAAACTAAACTTGCCCTTTAAAGTACAAAAATTGTCAACTCAGATCTAAAAATTGGCCAGATGCTGCCTAGAGGAGAACCCCTAAAGCGTAAGCACAGGGTAGTTGAAAATATAGGACAGAAAAACTCTATCAGTCAATACACCCACACACCCCCACCAAAATGTGCTGATATCTTTAAATTACTATTAGTCAAAGATATCGATGAAGAAAAGCTGTTCTACTTTTGGAATGTGGAAAAATTCTTAGAAAAAGAATATTTTTTCATAACTGCTCAAGAAGAAATATGGTCCTAAGAGTCTTCTAGCTATTTAAAAATGTCTCTTGCAAATAAACCGTCTGTCCTAGGTGGTTTGATGCATGAATTCTACCATATTTTCAAAGATCAAATCATTCAAATCTCACAATTCACCATTCTCAAGAGATGAGATTTAAAAAAGTCTATTTTAATCATTAAAATAGATGTAAATTTCTTATATAAAATATTTAAAGTCCAAATCTGAAAGTGTAGAAAAGATAATACATTATGACCATATTGAGTGTGTCCCAAAAATGTAAGAAGATTAATTTTGTAAATTCTGTTTCAAGAACCACATTGATTAAAACACTGAAACTTTATGGTTCTCTCAATAGATGTAGAAAAAGTTTGCAATTAAATTCAACATTCATTAATAATAAAAAATAAACTTGTAATATAAACCAATTTTCTTAACCTGGTGATTTTCACAAGCATTGTTCTACATCAGTCGTTTTTAAACCGTGTACCACAGTGCACTGGCATGCTGCAAGAATTTTTAAAACATGCAATATCTGACTATCAGGGGCACTGACCTCTTTCCCCTTAGACTGTCAAATTAAAAAATGGCAACAGCCAATACAACAATAGTCATCTGATGTGAATGAATCAAAATTATACCTATTTTTTGTCAGATCGGCCAAAAAATGTAATTTTCTGGGTGTGCCATAGAATTTTCATAATTCATGTAGATGTGCCAAGAGATGGAAAAGGTTAAAAATTGCTGTTCTAAAATGGAAAATTGTAGGCATTCTTTCTAAAATTCAGGACGAGGCAAAGATACCTACTTTCATTGATTTATTGTTTTTAACATTGTCTTACACTGTAGTCAGTATAATATTCTAGTCTTTGTAATAAAAATAAATTAAAGTGTGAGATTTTAAGAAAGGAAATAAAACTGTCATTCTTTGAAAATGATTTGGTTGCATATATAAAATATCCAGAGCTATACAGACAAATAACTAGGAATGAAAGAATGTAGCAAGATAGTTAACCATACAAAAGTCAATTGCATATCTATATACAAGTAACAAACAAAAAAAACAACTTAAAGAAAAAAACACTATTTATAATAGCAATGCACATTATAAACTGCCTTAGGAATAATTCGTAACTGGTATTTTCCAGGGACCTCTACACAGAAAAGTATAAACATTAAAAAATGTTAAAAAAGTTTTGGAA
Source organism: Mormoops blainvillei (assembly GCA_004026545.1). Classification (NCBI taxonomy): domain Eukaryota; kingdom Metazoa; phylum Chordata; class Mammalia; order Chiroptera; family Mormoopidae; genus Mormoops; species Mormoops blainvillei. Next base: position 82,328 of record PVJD01007241.1, on the reverse strand, counting down.
GGAAAAGGAGGACAAATAGGAGGGGATGGAATGAGAGATGTGAGGGATGGATTGTTCACAAGAAAGAAAATTAAGTAATTACATACATGTCGAGTCTTCTGAAAATGACCTATAGATTCAGTACAAGTCCAATGAAAGTTCCCATAGGTTCTGTGTGCGTGTGCACTCATGCATGTGTGACAGAAGGGAGACAGGGAGGGAGATCATTAAAAAGCTAATTCTAATAGTGACATGAAAGAACTGAAGACCTACAATAGCTAACACAAACTTGTAATTTGTGATTTAAGGAATTGGTGGAGGGAGACCTGAATTCGCAGAATTTTCTGATTGCTTGATCACCTCATCATTTACCATACTGTGATCCAGGAACAAAAGTTAATAAATTGCCCTAAGTATTCAAAATTTACCTGCTCAGTTTGACTTTTTCTATCTGATATTAGGGATAATATTTTAAATTTTGTTTATTTTATTTGTTTTTGTGCCTCATGTTTATAGTATGATATTAATCATAACTGTTAATTCATAGCTGTTAGCATTGGTTTGTGCATAGCTTCCTTTACCTTATTTATTTTTTCCTTATTTACATACACCATGAAAAGTGAACGCCTGTGAACCCTCCACCCAGTGCAAGAATTAGAATCTTATTAACATATAGTATTCAAACTATAAACGCTGTGAACCCATTTTAAAGCGTACTTTTTGTAGTAGAAAGCTGTTATTATTGCATGCTTCATGCTCTCTGTCTTTCTTCCGGGAAAGAGAGCTGGCAGTACTTTTCCTCTGTAGAACCTTCATTCCCTGTGGTCTTGATCAGACTGTCAGCTGCCGATTGCCACCAGTCCCTACCGTAGCTAAAGGGTGAAGTCTAGCCAATTAGATTTTCTTTCCCAGGAGTTGGAACTGGAGAAGAGTCATCTAAGGACAGAAGGTCATCCCGATGACAAGGACTCCAAAGGCACTGCCCACTGTTTCCCATTAATGAGGGTCCCAGATGTGACTTAGTTCCTGCCTTCTGAGGGCTTGGGTGCTTTATTCTTCCTTAAGTTCTGTGAGAAACTCAAAGAAATCAGGTTCTTTCCCTTCAGTTATCTTAAATCAATTTCAGTTGTTTGCCTGCTACCAAGAGTTATAGCAACTACTCTCTATATTGAATGTAAGTGTCTATATGACTAATGACCCCTCTTCATTAGATGTGTGAATATCTGAAACCTAAATTTGGGCTCATCAAGCTTAGCTACTGTTCTATGACACAATATCCCACCAAGGAAATCTCCCCACTATTGAAAAGCCAATTTATCCAACTTGAATCAATGAACACGTCTTTAATCTTTTTTGAAAAGTTATCAATAAATATGATGAAAGATGTGAAAAACAGACACCCTATGGTGTCTCTAAAAGAAAATAAAATCTACTTACTTAAACCATATTGCTAAAATAGAAATTTCCTAGGTAAGGGTTTCGAGACATGTTCCATGAGGCCTCCGGCTTTTTGAGTCTTATATGTAACAAGTTTTTCCTTCTTATGGGAAACAGATGGGATTAACAGACTGTTACATTGCCTGATAAAATGAAGCATGGTTCCATCATTTCCACAGATAGACTGCATGGTTGCAGCAAGGGAGAAGACCATATCATATCTCAAACTTTTATTTTTAAAAATGTTCTTTGTTTAGAAATCATTTACTTGTTTTGTATGTATTTGTAAGTCAATAGGGAGAAAATCTGCTCTTAAAAGGGAAAAAGGGTCATATTTATTAATGACCAAATGTCATTAGTGCTAACAATATTTACCTCGAACAGAGTAGCAAGTAACGAAGGTATTAGAATACCTCTTACATCCATTATGCAAGTGGGGGGAGGGCTGGGTGGAGGAGGATGAAGGGGGAAAAGGTTAGAAAACTGGAATATCATAAAGAAAAATAAATAAAAAAACAAAAATAAAAAATAAGAAAAATAACTCTTGCCTATGCTTTAGGGAAGAGTCACTTAGTTGTCTTCTAGAGGTTTGACTATGGAAAGCATCTGACCTTATTTCTACCCTCATTCCCAGGTAGACCATACCCTTTCTGGAGTTCCAAACTGACTAGGCAATGGAGGAATCCTATGATCAGTGGAAAACTACCAAGAGTGCATTTAGTATATGCCAAGTAAATAAATAAATGATTTCTCTCCTACTATCTACAAATTAACACCTCTGGTCATTAGTCACTCAACCGGTTACAAATCCCCTTAACTGTATCAATATCCTGCAATATCCCTTCCAGTAGATTTTAAGAATATTATTAAATATCTTGTTGAGATCTAGAACGATCTATTGCATTTTTGATCAGCCATAATTGAAGGTGTATTTAAAGAACAAATTAAATTACTTTGGCCTATATAAAGTCAGTGAGGCCATGTTGACTTCTTTTGATTACCAATTTCCTTTTGATTTGGTTAAAAATCATTATTTTAAGAATATATATTAAAATAAATACTGACCAATGTTCAGCAGGTTTTTTAGGACTTACTTGTTTTATACTTCCAGAATTTCTCCCATTTTTGATAAATCCTTATGGATATGTAATTAACTGAAATTCCTTGATATCAATTGGAAATTTGTCAGTAATCCTCTATGCAGTTTGTTTCAAAAGACTTCAATTTCTGTAGAGTGTCTATATGCTTGTAATATATTGTAGGTCTCAATTGCTTCTTATTAGTGTTTGGGTTACTTTTTTTCTGAAAAACAAGTTCTTTACTGAGAAAAAAAATTAAAATTCTTTTTGTTTCCTCTTTGTAATTCATCAATATTTTAACACTGGCCCAGAGCACTAAGCTTATCTATCAGAACGTAATTTAAAATGCCTTTTATGTGCCAATGGCAAATCTATTGTTATATTACTATTTGTAGCTGTGCCCTCTCTCATGATTATAATACCTGGTCATGTCCCTCCTTCAGATTAGTGATGATTTGAGGATATGACATTTCAGCCGTTTACATGAGACCCTTACGAGCTCTTTCCTTTTAGCGTGTTTTCACTGCGGATTTATTTCTAGAAGAAACTTGCTTGCTTTTTCTTCCTTTTTGAAGACTCTGGGAGTAGTTAATTCATAAGATGAGCTCATTTCTCCCCCTGAACCACATAGCTGTAATCAAGTCACCGTGATAGACTGGAGCTTCTGTGTATATGTGTGTATGTGTGTGCATGCATGTGGTATTAAGTGAGCTTAATTAATTGTTCTCAAACTATGCACAATTATTTATGTGTATATGTATATGTATATGTATATATACATATATATCAGAATGTTGAAGTGTTAGCTGAGCTATCAAATAGTCCCTTGCAGAATTTGTAAAAAAGAAGTTGGAAGAAACTTGTTATATGACTTTATACCTCTCATCTGTATTGATGGCATAAAAGGTCAGGCACTGGAAATTAAGGAAAGAAATTTGAAGGTTGCTTTGGAGTGAGTTGTCCTGTGTGTCTCACCTTGTTCCTTTTAGGGAAGAGGGGTGGGAGGATACTCCCTTAGGAAATGGACTTCCTGGGGACCACCTAGAGAATTTGATAGGTAATGCTTCTTCTCATTCCCCAAACACACACAGTTTGGGTGACACAGTGAACTTGTGTCTGAGTCACTTTTGAGAATTCCAAAGCTTGAGAGTTGGTTCAGCCCGTCATGGTGGCAGAGTTTGACTGCATTTTGGTGCAAAATGAAGCTTCCAGAGTTTGTCAAAGAAAAAGAATCGATGTGGTCATGTAGGAGGTAAAGGTCAAACTAGGAGATGTTAGGTTCTGTCCAAGGGACTGACTGGAGGGGACAAGCGACGTCGCATGAAGAAAGTTGCCAGTGGCCTCCTAATGCTCAGAGGCTATGGGAGGAATCACAACCAGCTGGAATACTGACACAATTGCCTGAGTCAAGGGAACGCAGGTGGGAACGCAGGATAGCGCTATGACAGAAAAAAAGAGCTCTAAATACCAGCCATGCCCAGAAAGTCACAAGATCACCGGCTGCACTTCAGCCAGTCAACCTAGAAAAGTAAAATACTCTCCGTTTTCATGATGGGGAGCAGCTTCTCAGGTATGGAGAAAGAGAAACTGACTAAATCTCACTTCCTTTATTTGTAGGTGTTCCTTTTCCATGAGACCCACATTGGTAAGACGTCAGCCTTAAGTGCATTAGGAAGTTTTGATTGCCACATAGGAGTGAATAGCTGAATTATAGAACTGAGCCTATGATTTGCAACTTAGTGATACAATAGGACTTTTAGTTGCTGTCAAGTGACCATATAGCTGTGGGGTGAATTTTCATCCACGTGCCTGGGAAAACCAACTAGGACACTGAGCAAGTTTGTAAGAACAGTGGTCAAAATTTTAACTTCTTTATGATTGCTCTTTCTGAGTCATATTTGTCACCCAGGAAAACCAGGAAGATAGGCCGCACCATGTGGATTCTGTTGTATGTCTGAATATCTGCTCTTTTAAGCAAGTTTTAGTAATATAGTATGATTGTCTCATACTTTCTCCTAATTATCTTGCAAGTATTGTTTTTTTATTCCTAGCTGTATAATTTCTCTGTGTAGATAAACGGAACTAATACTAGAGTCCTTTACACTTTAATAAATCTCTTCATCCAATGAGTAGTTTTTCTTTCATGATCTACTTGTACTCCTATCCAATCCTTTCTTCAATTAACCACTTGTGTTGTGAATGGTGACTTTAATTTTTAAAAAACTTTATAATCATTACTTAAGCATCCATTACACAGTTAAATTATTAACTGTATATTATTAACCTTGAGTTAACATATTCCACTGCTCCCTGGTAAAATACATACTTTTTATTTAGCATTTATATTTACTTAGAGACCATGCCTCTGCTTCTTGTGAATCACCAGATTTAACTAATAAAACTATTGGTTTTATTTAGGGTTAGACATGGTTGTGGTAGGAGGGGATGTGTGAGCCATATGAGACCTATATTCCGATCTAGACTTTTCATATCCAAACCTGCAATGCCATTGTTGACTGCACCTTTTGTGACCACCTTATTCCTCCTGCTAACCATGAAAGGGTACCAGATGTTACCGGCAATGGGACCTTGGTTTAGCAACCTCAGTACTTGAGTTCTGGCTAAGAAAAAATTCAGAGTGACGACTCAAATTGAAGTAGAAAGTTTATTTAGGAAGTCACCGAGGTAGAAAGATGTGAGCCAGCGGGATTGTGTGGGCTCAAGAAATGAGTTATGGGGCAAAAGGATTTGGAACTTATGAGAAAGAAGGGTAAAGGTCGTGTGCCTTGGAGAAGAAGGTGGAAAGGTGTGTGGCTCCAGAGTGTGCCTGAGAAGCGGGTAGGGGAAAGCTCAGGAGTGCTTGAGAGAGTGTGCTGCGTTCTTTGTCCTGAGGATCTTTATTGACTCCCAAAAGGCAGGGATCTTAGGGGGAGGATCTCAATGAAATATTCATCCATGTGTGTCCTTTCAGGACTGTGGTTTCTACTGATTGGTCAGTGCTGGGGAATGGGTTCATTAATCATCACAGCTGGTCTCAGTGTCAGCCATGGTATCATCCTGCATGGCCTTGCTGCTTTTCTGGGCCTGACACTGACCAAAACTTTGTCTCTGTGGTCAACAGACCCAAGGCTTTGATCCTAAAATAATTTGATGCAGGTCAGAACCTCATTATCCTGGGCGCTTAATGGTTAAGAGAGTGGTCATGCAAGGCTTGTATGGGAGTCATATGAGGCTGTTCTCCAGTTCCCTTGTTCCTCCCCTAAGGGGGTCTACCACATGACTAGTGACATGCTGGGAGAGGAAAGGTCAGGGGAGGGTCCAAACTGCATGACCAGTGATATGAAAGGTCAGGGGATCTAAAATGTATGACTAGTGATATGCCAGGGGAGGAAAGTTAACCCTTGGGCTGAAATCCTTGTTATCCCATTTTGGTCTGTTGCTAGGTAACTGGCACTGTCTGCACCGGTTACATTCCATACCTGGCCTATCATTCCTACTCTGCTTATGCCTGTCTAACTGCCTCCCATACTCCTAACTTATATCGCCTGCCAGGGAAAGGTGCTACATGGCTTATTTATTTAAGAATAAATAAGCATTCAGAGAATATTTTGAAAGGCTAAGCAGAGCACTAAGGGGTGTTATCAGAAACTCATACTTTATGAAAAAAATGGCAGTTCTAATCTAGTGGTTCTTAGGGGTAATCAGGGGTTCGTGAGATCAAAATTATTTTTATTTCAATACTACAGTGTTAGTTGCTTTTGCCATCACATTCTTTCATTAGTGTATAGTAGTGATTTCCAAAGGCAAGATGACATGTGGCGATGCTATCATGCCAGTAGTTAATTAAATATGTGGTTGTGTTCTTCTGTTTTTTTAATGCACATTTAAAATTTTTAGGTTGGTAAATTTTGATAAAATGTTACTCACATAAACAAAATCTCTTTAGGACTCTTAGACAGTTTGAAGGGCATACAGGAGTCCTGAGATCAAAGAGTTGGAGAACCTTTATTCTAAGCTGTTTTTAAAATATTTAATATAAAAGTAATTATAAAATAAGAAAACATGGAGTAAAACCAGTCTAATGGAATATATAATGGCTAGAGTCCTAAATGTATATGTGTGCATGTAACGGTTTGAGTCCTCAGAAATTCTGAGAAGGGCCCATATTATTTTTATCTTGTTCGTATAGTTTGCTATGAAACAAGGCATTTAGGAAATCTTAATTTCCTAGATAATCACTTAACCAAAATGGTCAGAGCCATACTTTTAATAATTTAGTGTCCTGACATAAATATTTTTAAAGAATCTTTTTTCGTATATTAAACTAACTAGATATAGATCAATTTTAAATTGTGTAGTCCAGAGGAAGCAAATGAATAGTATAATCATTGAATATATAATGTGGCAAATTAGTCATATAGGGACAAACTCAGTTTTTCCCGTTACTATGAGGATAATTATTGACAAGTTTTTATCTCTCATTTTTCTTTTTAATGAAAACTAAAATGCATTTACAGAAGTGGAACTTTTCTCTCAGAATCTGTTGTGTAGACACAGGGAAAAACAAAAAACTAGGAATGCCTGAAGGTGGATGAAGTCTATGTATTTCTTAGGCAAATAAAATTGTCAAATGCAAATATTTAAAATGATATGAAACAACAACAAAAAGGAACATTCTGTTAAGATTTGTCAATGTAGCATAGGAAAAATTAAGGATGGCTAGCTCAATGTGTGAGAGTAATTCGTAAAGAGAAAAATTAAAGCCCCGAACTGCCTTCTCAAGTTTTGCATGATGAAAAATAGGAAGACATCTTAACTAGTGATTGGGGAAACATTAGGCAATTGGAAACTTAGAGGTATAATTAGGAAAGTTACACAAAGAGTGTTCTTAGTATTGATTGAGTCACACACATTATCATTGACCAAGGGACAACAAATGAATAATACATTATTTAGATGACAAAGGAGTGCTAATGCCCAAGAGAGCAGCCTTTAAGAAAGTTTAATGACTTAGGGAAATTGTCCAAAATTACAATCCCTTGAAGAGAAAAATATTGATAATAAAAATAAATTAGAAAGAAAATAGGCTCTATCAAGTATGAAAAATGGGACAAAAAGACAAGAATCCCTGGGAGATGAAAAATAAACTTCTGACAAAGAGGAATTAATGAAAGCAGACCTCACAATGAAGCTGTGAGGAGGTTCTTATCTGTTGGTGTTAGCACAGGTAGCCAGATATTAATAAAGGAAGGGCATAAAGGGAATCAGACATCACTAAGCATAACCCGCTAGGGAGCATAAGCCTGCTTCACCAGGCAGTTACAGCGTCACACGCTCCCTGGGACACCCTCAGCCCTCTCCACCTGATCCTCCGAAGTGAGCAGGCAGTATTACCCGGGGAGGAATAAAAACAGCCGGGAAATTCCTCTGCTGGGTGCATGCCAGGTAGAAGCCAAGATGGTGAAGGAGGAGGTATTTCCGCTTTGAGACGTGTGCAGTAGGAACTAAGATGGTAACCATAGACGCCTGTCTGCTCAGCTTGGGAAAAGGACCAGATGGCATAAAGGACACAGGACCCCGGGAGGCTTGGGAAACAGATTGGTTAGGGGAAGGATCCAGCACTAGCCCACAAAAGCTTAGAAAGTTAATTGGTGAGTTTAAAGGGTACCTAACCTTTCCCAAGCTAGAGATGATACAACCCAAGCTTAGCAAACATGCCTCACTTGGTAACACTGGCTCACCCTGTTTGCTGGGGCATCGCCTCGTCTCTCCACAGCAGCCCTGTGGGTGTAGCAGTCACGTGGCCAGCAGCCCCAGGCTCCAAGTGTGGCCCTGGGCGCAGCCAGCCAGAGTGCAGCTGGGAGCACAGACTAAACTAGTTGGATGGTGGCAAAAACGGGACTGGACTGAACTGATGGCACAGAACTTTTGGACCCTGGCCCTATTCCGGGGCCTGAGGAAGACAAGGCTAGGCTTTATCCATGGTGAGCTGGACAGAGATGGGGCACCGGGAACCTGGGAGCAGTCTTCTGTTTTCCTCCCAAGTAAATCTTATGACCAGACCTCATCCTTTTATATGGGTCCCCAGAATGCTTTTCTGGTGACTTTGCAAGAACCCCGCTTCAACTGGCAGCATGGGGACTTTTGGACATATTTATTCTGTTGTTAAAAATTATTTTCCTTTCCATTTGATCTCAAGATCTATAACAGGAAGATTAAAATAATTTAAAATATGATAGATTAGCATCAGGGCAAGAAAACCTTCTGTGGTCAGGAAGTCATTAACCCAAAAAGATAAAGCTTGAAATTTATGAGATAATGATCTATGCAGACATAAGAATGAATCACTTACACAAAAGATATCCTACATCCATTTCTGTCATTGTTTATCTTTCCTGGTTGTTTTTGTTCATGTCACCACTGGCTTGGAAATAGCCTTCCTTGCCTCTGCCCTTCTTCTTCCAACCATCCTTCAGGGTTCAACTGCAATCTTACCCTTCTCCATGGAAACACTCCTGACTCTATCAATGCTCACTGATCCTCCAGCATCTGCATGTTTTTAGCCCTTTATTCAATCAAAATGTTTAGGCTAATTATTAAAAGTGGTTACAGTCTAATCTCCCTTAGAGGACTATAATTCTAAAACACATCTCTTAGAATTCTGATACACAGCAAGGACAGTGCCAGACTTTCTGCAATAAATAAATTATAATAATAAATGTAAATTATTCACTCATTTACTTAAAGAATATTCCAGTAGAAATCGTCAGCCAGAAGTTTGGGGGAATGTTATGGTCAGGTTAATGAAAATTTCAGGGTAGTTAAGAGATATGGGACAACCCTTTGTCTCCCTTAATTGAGAAAGCTTCTCTAAAGTAGATTTGCTTCCTTTCCTGTGTAAGGAAATGCCTGAGAGTTATTTACATCACTGGGATCTGCTCGTGGGCCTCCTCAGTGAAGCCTTCCACTGTGTTTGTGACTGGAAGTGGTCTCAGCCTCTGAGTTCTCAGGGTGTGTGATGACCACGCATGACTATTGCCTTATTTCGTTTTTTTTCTTGTAGTATCTTTTATACACGTAATCCTATCAATAAAAAATTGTCTTGGTGCAGGAATGCTTCTCTGTTATTTAACTTTTATATTTCTCACCAGGCTGGTCACAGTGCCATGAACATAGGAGGAATTAAACATTAGTTGAATAAACTGAGACTCAAGGAATGTGAAAAGTCATCATTTTGAATATCGTAATCAGAGATATTTTTAAGAGGTTATAGAATTTGAGGTAAAATTTGTAGTGTAACCAAGGCAAATCAAAATGAAGTTAATTTTTACATTAAAATGTGCTTATTTTAAATTATTTCATGTACTTCCTTAGAAAATTGAACTAAATTAAATCCATTTAATTGAGTGTTTGTTTCCTGATTGAAATTTTTACCATATTATTTCTAAACTTTCCTCTATGACAAAAACATAATTTTAATTTTAATTTCTAATATTTTTTCACTGTTAATTCTTAGTTAGAGCTCTCTTAAAATTATTCCCAGCTATACTTTATACCTTTGAAGACAATTTGTAATTTTTTTTCAAATCTGAATACCATAAAACCTTAGTATGCAGTGCATACTGAATTTGATTGTTTTTAAAAGCATGAGCTTTAGCTGATAGATATGCTGCCTAGATAAACTATCATCTAGTTTTCTTTAATATTAAAAACACACAAAGAAAATGTGAATCTGAAGTAATATATTATACATTTCTTGGGTTTTTTTTTCATATTCCTCACTTTTCTATCCAGGACACCAAGAAGTATTTGGTATGAGAAACATGATACAGAAGAGAAAGGTGGGGCAGGAGCCACCAGCAGGAGAATGAATGGCTGTGTGACCGGTGGCACTTGCCCCCGAAGGAAAGGTTCTCAGAATCGGAAGGCCTCTTCTTGTCAGTATGTGGAATGGCAACAGTAAAACCATATGACAAATTAGTGATTAAAAAAATAAGAGACATGAAATCCTTGAAAATGTTAAAGTACCATACGAAGAAAGAAATTTGACATTTAAAATTTATTTCCAAAATGTTTTCCCAGATGCTAACCCATTTAAGTCATAAGATGAATCTCTGAGGTAGCTACAGTAAGCTTTCGACTTTCTACTTTATTGATGTGGGGCAACTTAAATTACTCATCCAAGTTTGTTTGGAAATAGCAACTCAAAGAATAAAAAGGTATTTTAACTCATCTAATTGTCTTCCCACTATTCACATAGTCTAGCTTTTTCGTACTAATATGAATTGTATTAGCAATAAAAATAAATAGTTCAGATCACTTCAGCTATATAACCATACCCTGGCCCTACCTCATTACAGAGTAAGAATAGAGAGCACTGAATAACAGAGGTGAGGGTGCACATATATACTGGTGCGTTGGCTCTTTGGAAAGTAAAGACCTTGAATTTGTAGTGCGTGTCAATTTCCATGGCATAAATTACCCCCACCAGGGCTGATTCAAGCTACTATTGTGATGCCACATTGTAACAGGGAGTTGAGAAGAGGTAAGATGTTCACAATTGAAGTTCACACGGAAAAATTAAGTTTGCTTTTGGAGGATATAAAAGGTCCTGCCCTTGGGGAGAGACACAGGACACAGGCATATATAGGTAAATATAAAAAAGAGAAGGTGTCTTTTTAGGAAGAGAGCAGCTCAAGGGTCTCGTTAGCATCATGGATGCTCTCAACAGAAGGAGAGTTCACCTAGATCCAGGTGGTGCACCGATCTGCCACTGGAGAGAGCCCCTTACACAGTAAATCATGGGGGCGAGAGCCTGGCACACAACTGGGAGGCAGAGGTGCCCGCGCTGGGACACAGGCCTAAGAGATAAAGAGCCCTCTGACTAGAAGAATATTTTCTCTACCACCCCCCTTCCTCAAGTTTATTGATGTATAATTAACAAATAAAATTTTATATATTTAAAGTGCACAATGTGATGACTTGATATGTGTATGTACATATTTTGAAATGATCACAATCAAGTGAACACATCTACGAGCTCACATAGTTTTTTGAAAGGGGGAGGAGAGAATCCTTCAGGTTTACTCTCTTAGCACATTTCAAAATACAACAGTATTATTAACTATAGGCACCACGCTGTACATTAGATCTTCAGAACTTACTCATCTGATAACTAGAAGTTTGGAGACTTTGACCAATACTTATTCCTAATTCTCCCACCTGCCGCCAGCCCCTGGCAAACACCATTCTACTCTCTGAGTGGACTGTGTTTCTGTGAGTTTGACTTTTTTGTTTTATAGTCCGTGTGAAAATGATAGCAAACAATATCTGCCTTTGTCTGGCTTATTTCACTTAGCATCATGCCATCAAGGTCCATCTATGTTGTTAGTAATGGCAGGATTTCCTTCTTTTTTATGGCTGAATAATGTTCCTAAATAAAGCTGTAATGAACATGGGGGTGCAGATAGATATCCCTTTGCGATACTAATTTTGCATCCTTTGGGTATAGTCCCAGAAGTGGAATTGCTGGACCTCATCGTGGTTCTATTTTTATTTTTTGAGAAAATTCTATTCTGTTGTTTATAGTGGCTGCCCCAGTTTACACTTCTACCGACAGTGCACAAGGTTTCTCCTTCCTCTTCATCCTTGCCAGGCATTCCCTCTTGTCTTCTTGATAAAAGCCATTCTAACTGTGAGCTAATATCTCAAAGTGCATTTCCAATGATATATGTGTAAAACAATTAGATATAATCTCTCTGTGCACATTATGGACAGAATGTTTAGGAGGGGGAATTTCTCTGTTGTCCAGAAGGTGAACTTTCAGTTCTTTGAGGGGAGGCCCAAGCCACACCAAGGATGGTGATTTCTTCCTCTTCTCAAGCAGAGAATCTGCACCTTTGTGGGACCGGGTGGGTGGTATCATGGCTATACATGTGGTTCTGTATCCTGAGTGTGGACTTTCCAGGCAGCACTGCCACTTGCTGCATATATCACCTTGCTCCGGTGGAGTGGGACCGGACCCACCTCTCAAGGTCACCGGGAGGACAATGCTGCATGTGAGACATTTAGCACAGCGTCTGTCACCATTCAGAGCAGAGTAGAGCATCCATCCTAAGTGCAAGAATTCTAATAAATTCTAAAACTTATTTCTTCTCAAATGATGGTAGATGTTGAAAAACAATTTTTTAATATCCCCAATTTACTTCCGTAGTTCTGCTTTCTCACTTTGGATTATAGAAAGGAATCCATTGCCAAATCCATTAAAATAGAAATGTTCCAACTGGCAAAGTAACAGAATTACATATGCTACCTAGTTGTTAATAATTTACCACAGATCTAAACTTATTCCCTAGATAGTTATCCGAATGCATTATTGATGGGGTCTCTCCCCTTTGATGGACTACAGCTGTCATATTAATTTTTAATTAAATTATGAAATTTTGTAAGTAATTCTTAAAGCCAGGTGAATAAAAAGAAAAAGGTCTCTAGGAAACAGCATTACAATGTATTCTATTTCTAGGAACACATTTACCCTTTACTCTAAATAGCATATATCAAAATGATTTAAAGCAGGATAGTTAGGACACGTCACATAGGCAGCTTCTCTAAGTAAACTTAGAGCATATTTATGGCTGTATAATTCTACTTTTTCTGCCTTTAAAGATGCAGCCAGGAAATGAATATTTATGGTCCCGACACTGCCCCACACTCCTTGTTTTCCTCAGGGCTTTTCCCCAAAAGAGAAAATGAAAACAGACGTTCTCTGCAATCTGCCAAGTGCTAAAACTATTTTCACCCAAATGCAGTCAAAGATTATCTTAGCACTGAAATGCATAATTCAGAAGGATCATAAAATGAAGTTTAGTAGCTTCAAGGAATTATTAACAGGGCTAACTCTCCATTCACTCACTTTTGACCTGAAAGAACTCACTCATGCTCACACATAAAGCACCTTGTTATCAAAAAAACTGCAGAAGGAAATTTCCGGTACCAGTTCTCAGGAGTTGAATATTTCTGTGTTTGTTTATGTTTCTTGTTTTGTAGACTAAAAGCACAAAGCTGTGAAATACAGACCCTTTAAAAAAGTTTTGTTTTGGCAGATTCTATGGCTTGGTAGGAAAAAAAATCATATAGTGAGTTAGAATCTACAAGTCTAGATTTGTATAGAGGATATAATTTATTTATTGGCTTTATGACCTTGGATTGATCATCCAACTTCTCAGGACCTCAGCCCCTTTCCTGGAAAATGATGACTGTGACATTATCTGCACTACAGGGTTGTAAGCACTGAATGATAATGTGACAATGTGTAGCTCCTGTAAGGAACTGTTACATGTTTTTATTATGTGTGTGAGACTGAATTTAAAACAAATCACAAAAGAACATCAGTTTGACTGCCAAGGGGTGAGGCCCAGAAAGAAACGATACATGATTTAAAGTGCATTGAAAACCCATATATAATTGGATCCTTTCAAGAAAGTGCTCTTTCCTACAGGAGCATAGAAACTCAATGGACAGCACAAAGCAATGGATCCAATTCGTATATTTGGAAATAGGTAGGATTCAGTCACTCAATTCTTTGATGCAAAGGTTTTAATAAAGTTAAAAAATGAAATATTTTTCTATAGCGTTTACCTCTAGTTTTCTCAAGTTCCTTTTACAGAAATTTGGTTGTAGTGACTGTTTTATTAAAACAATCGGTCATTTGCATTTTTGGCTTTACATTTAGCAAATATGTTGCCAGAATCTCATCTTCGTGTGTATATTCCCTTGGAAAAAAAAGAAAGGACCACGGAACAAAGCTCCCGAGCAGAGCACAGCAACGCGTCTTGTACTTCACGTGCATGTGAGTCACCTCGGGGAGCCAGCTGAAATGAAGACTCTGATGTTGTCAGCCCCGGGCGGAATCTGAGCTTTGGCTCAGGTGGTGCTGATATTGCAGGACCATATCGGGCAGAGTAGGGAGGGTCTGCAGAGGATGAGAGCCTGCATGACCCATCCATCCTAATGGGAGAGAACACTGCTGGGGCTGGTAGGTGGTGGATTGAGCAGTGGGTCCCTGAGAACCCAGGCACAATGAACTCCCCGAAATTCCCTGAGTGAGGAGGGTTAATTTGCTCACTGAAACGTAATCTCCAGAGGCTGGCTTTTTCAACAGAGGGGCTAATTATTTTAAGCATTATCCAAATGCCTAACATGGACTTAGAGTTAGAGTCCTCTCAAGTTATCTCTTTGGTGAAACCTAAGGAAGGTCTTATTATGTTTAATATCTAACTCTGACCTATGGCAAGGAGCACCTGGGGCCCAGGAGGGGTCGGACTACCTGTTGACTGCCTGCGTCTCTAACTGGCCTAAAAATGAAGGGATGGAGAAAACAGGAGGGCAGCAGGAGATTCCGCACCCCAGTGCCTTCACTGTACTATGCTATGAAAGCAGCTGAATCAGTTTTTTTTAAAGCTATCTCTCTAAGTTACGGAAAGAATTACTTTTTATTTAGTTGTAGGCTCCAAAGAGAATTTATCGGGCTTAGTATTTTCAAATATGGAACACGGGCAGATGGAAAATGGGTGGATGGAACGCTTATAGCAGTTGAGAATGCTTATAGCATTTGAAAACATAAAAGAAAGTGAATGAGGAGATGTTTAGTCCCTTTTCAGGACCGTGAAACATTCTGCACAAAACAGCTGAGAGTCTTTATATTTTGGTTACTCTGGTAACAATTCTTGCTTAGTCTTTTCTTTGTGCCTCTGGATATCACACTAATATTTACCACTGTAAGCATGAGTGAGAAGATAAATGGATACAGAGGCTGAAATGGGATTAAATTTTCCATAGACCTGTCCTGAGAGCTATATTGCCACAGGCTATAATTTTTAGCAATTAAGACATCTATACAATTGAGCAGTAAGACCCATGAAAAGAATAAGTGAATGGATGCTAAAGATTAGCTGAATTTTAAGCTAATGAACGTGACTTACTAAATGGCTTTCTTTGGTATTTCATTACCCAGCTATTAAAAAAAAAAAACTATACCTACATTAATTGTGTTGAATATTTTGTCTCCATTCTGCCCTTCCACATTTTCCACATTTTTTGCCTATTTATGGTAATTTTCCATAATATTTTCACTTACACATCTGAAACTTTTAATAACTCAATTATTAGATTGCTTAATGCATTCAAGAAAATATCTTCAGTGCTACAGGAGCTAAAAATTTAGGGAATGGTAACACATGCACAGGTAACTACAATATTGATGAGTAAGTACCGCCAGTTTAATAACTTGCTCTTTGAACAAACATGAATTAATGTCAACCGAGAATGAGCCTATTTATTTTTTAAATAAAATATAATGTTCCCCATTAACTGGTGGTTTTTTGTGAAAAATCATCCAATCTGCTTGGTTTGACCAGTAAGTGTTTCACTAATGGCTCTATTCTGTTCAATTTACATGTCAGTGGCCCAGCAGTGAACTAGATTATTAACAAACAGAATTAAAGTGCAACACGTTCTATTTCTGACTGTAATATCTTTGGCTGAAAGTTATATACTATGCAATTATGACCAACTAACAAAAAAAGAGAAAGACCTGTATCTTTTCTAATAGAGCTGTGAGATTACTTTTTTTTTATGGATTTCCATCAAAAATAATCTTTTTAAGGGCCAGGGTAAAAAGTGTTTTTAGTTAAAAGACTTAAAAGAATGATCACACACGCTTTGGCGCATTGATTTATACAAGTAAAAAAGTCCATTGGGTGCAAACGTTTCCAGTCGCCCGAGTACTTTCATGTTGCCTTACAATGACATGATGAATCATTTCTTATTATTAAGAAAAACACATGCATATACAAACGAATAGGTGTGTCTGCCAGCTCCGGAAATCTAAGGCTCTGCCTGGCACCATGTGTATGACCACAGGTTATTATGATCCAGGAAATAAAGGAGTCCCTTTGAGGACGGGGCAGACACACAGCCTCTTACTGAGTTGTGTTTCTTTGGCTCTGAGCATGTTTGGCTGGATTAGGTCGCTGTCTTTGGCCACAATATCTCATAGAAGCTGAACTAATGGGAGGGATAAGCATATGAGACTGTTCATTTCCCTGTTTCACACTTGGGGCAGTTTTCTTTTTGAATGTCCTTGTCCTTGTCTGTAAATGGGTTAGAAATACCTTTCATCTAGGTAGGTGCGTTGTAAGAATTAAAGGCAATATAGTGGATACAAACCGCATTGTCTAGGAGGAGCTCAGATTTCTTTGTCCTAATTTCCCCGTTAGATGATGGGGAACACAGTAAGGCGGGATCCCAGACCGAAATTTCTACTTGCCAGACTTCATGGAATTACCCAGGTTAAGATTATCTTATTTTATTTTTTTATCCTTACCTGAGGACATGCTTATCGCTTTTAGAGAGAAATGGTGTTACTTATTCTTATAAAATAAACTTAAGTGTTCTAAAATAAGACCTTAATTTGTTTTTTTTATCACCTTAAGTAATGAGACAGAATAAATCTACATACTATCTGTTCATGTTTTATCTGTCTAGCTAGGTTATTATCTATCTGGTGACAGATTCTCTATTTCTGCCCAACAAATTTGATTGTCACGTTACTATGTCTCTCCTTTTGTCCTTTATCTCCCCCTTTTTACACCAAATTTATTTTGTTTATTCTGGGAGTTTTTAATTTTGTGAAGTTGAATGATTTGTCCCATCATTTGCCTCTAGGACATAAACAGAGGGGATCATTCTACTTAGGAAATACAGTGTATCGAAACATGAAAAGAAACATTTATATGTCTCAGAGTTGCCTGGGTCCACAGTTGCTTTGAGGTAAACTGGGGGTATTAAATCTGAAAGACACAGGAAGTCTCCCAAGGTCTGGGTGTCCCAGAGTTATTTTCCCTCTGAGACAGCTGTGGCCTCATGGAAAGAAGACAAAGGGAAAGATTTGGACTTGTCGTTAAAACCTTTATATTCAGTTCCTTATCTTGAAGCCTAATAGTTATGTGTTCTTGCAATAGTGACATGATACTCTGAATTTCGCTCTTCGCAGCTATGGTACAGGGATGATAATATATCCACGAAAACTGTTCTAAGGAATACAATGACATTCATCATAATGATTTATATACTATAAAGTATTATACCAATAAAGATGTTAATTTGACTATATTAAATTATAATTTGTTATTTACAGCACATTGTTCATAACTTATCCTATAGGTGTACTTTCATATATATATTATATGTACTAAACATCATTTGCCTTAAGATACTGGTTTTTATATCCTTTACAATTTTCTGTTTAATTCATCTTGAATAAAGTGATATAAAACATATGTCACAGGCATTGTTTTGTCCATCTATTAAGTCAGTAAAATCTGATTTTTGGCAGAAAGTGAAAAAACAAGGGCAAGAATATTGTAGAGAATCCCAGGGACTTCAAGAGCACCGTTTACTCTTTCTGCAGAAAAGAGAACAGCCTGAGTGAGGTTTCCTTTACCAGGCATTAACAATTGATTAACTCTGCTTGATTACCTGCCATTACCTTTCATGAACTATATTGGCAGAGGGCAAGCCTCCATTCAAAAGCTGGAAAAGGACGCCCGAAGGTCTCTTCAAACAGAAGAGACATGCTGCTGCGATGGGAGGGAGGCTAAAGTTCCTGTCAATAAGATGGAAACTTTGTGTCTGCAGGCTGGGACCTCCTTCACTCTGCTTGTGGCTCCACTGTGAAAGAGCCTGGCCGTGGCTGATTGGAATTCCGCAGTGAAATGCATTTACTCCTCTGAAATCCTGTCTCAACCGATTTTGTAACCTTTGTGTCCTACAGGGAATCATGCATGTCAGTCCATGCTAGACATAAAATAACCATTTTGACAATCTTTGATTGTACTTAAATAGCACGGTTTTAACTAATCAAAGTATGAGGTCTCTGAAGTGCTTTTCTGTCACTAAGAATGAGAAGAAAAGGGGAAGGCTTTTAAAAAAATAGAATCATGCGATTATAGAACTAGAAGGTCTCATAGAGATCATCTTGACTCAAGGACTCAATGTACAGATGACAAAAAGGGAAACAAAAGAGATAAAAGAAGCTAAAGTGACTTGCCTAAACTTACACAGTTGGTTAAAAACTACGATTTAGATGTTTAAAATCCCAACAATTTTTTTCTCTCCATTACAACTTCTAAAGCTTTTAAATTGCCTTCCATCCTCCCCCCTCTTCCCTCTCTTCCTTTGAGCCAACCTTCCTTCCTTCCTCCCTCCCTTCCTTCCTTCTTCCCTTCTTTCCTTCCTCCCTCCCTCCCTTCTTTCCTTCCTTCCTTCTTTCGTTACAATTTTTATTATTATTTTATCTTACTAGCTTAATAAAGTCTAGGTTTGCAGTCAGATTGAACTATGTTCAAATTTTGGCTCTAACTTATTACCTGTGGAATCTTAGGTAAGCTAAGTCACTTCTCTGTGATTCAGTTTTTTCATCTATAAAATATAGACAATAAAACTATTCATTTCATAGGAATATTAAAGATTAAAAGATGACAAAATTAAAACATAGGTAAAGTCTTTTACCCAAGCCTGGCTCAAAAATACAGTATTTGCCATTATGATTGGTATTAAGACAATTTAATTAATGCAGAATTTAAGAATTAAACTAATAAAATTAAAGTATGCTACTTGATTCCTTAATCCTACATTATTATAATGATTTAAAAGTCAATACATAGTTATAATAGGAAAATGGAATTAGACGAAAATTACCAGAATACAGCCCTAATGATGCTTGTAAGCAGTAAAAATGAAGAAAGAAGTAATCATACATGTTTATGTTTGAGTGAAAACCTGATAAAATTATTGGGAGAAAATGCAGAAGTAATACAAATTTTTTTGAGGGATCCGGTATACAACACTCAGATAGACTTGTATCCTGCATCTACCACTGCAGAATTGTGTAATATTGGGCAATTTTTTTAACCTTCTGTATTGGTGTTCTTTTTTCCACCAGTTGTATGGAGGTATAATTGACAAACAATTACATATTTATGGTATACAACATGATAATGTGATATAAGTATCCATTGTAAAAGAATTATCATAATCAAGTTAATTAATTTACCCATCACCTCATGTCTTTACTGTATTTTGTTTTGTTGTTTTTGGTGGTAAGAACACTTAATATCTACTGTCTTAGCAAATTTCAAATGTGTAATACCATATTATTAACTATTCTGTGTTGATGTTATTATCTCTACCACATAGGATAGCTATCAAAATTAAATAAGGTAACATATATAAACTATACAGTAGATAATAAAGATGTTGACCATAATAGGTTAAATAATAGAGGTAGAATAATTAATAGTAGTAACTAGATCAGCATCTAATTGCAGAGAAAAAACCCATATGCTGACAGATATACCACCTAGAAAATATATAATGCTTTAGAAGCAATAGATCCGCCTTGTGAACTTTTTAGACCAGGTAATGGCCAACGCTAGCCTGTGGACCAAACCTTGTTCCCATGACCCGCAACTTTAGAACTCTTTTTACATTTTTCAGTGGTTGAAAAAAAAATCAAGAGATAAGTAACACTGCATGACATGTGAATATTGTATAAAATCCAAAGTTTAATGTCTATAGCTACAGCTTAACTGTAATACAGCCATGTTGATTAATTTCCCATTGTTCATGGCCACATTCAGGTTACAGCAGCAGTATTGGGTACTTTTAACAGATCATATTTGGTTCACAAAGCCTACAATATTTACTCTCTGGTCTTCTACTGAAAACATTTGCAGACCCCTATTTTAGATGATCAAACTATTTTTGAGAGAATATATTCTAGACCCAGGCCAGAAACCCTCTCACAAATCAACTCAGGTGACTTGCAAGTAGAGAAGTGATATCATAGTTGAACATACTGGGAGAGAGGAAAGTCTTTCCAACATCCACAAACAAACTTAAGCAGATTGAGAAAAAGTCGAAGACAGTTAGTTATGCCAATGGCTGCTCCAAATGTATGGAAAAGAAGATGGTAGAGTAAAAGTATGAAAATTCTTTAAAAAGAAAAGGCTAATAAATGAGCAAGAGAAGAAATTCTTTTTTCTCAAAGGAAATGTCTCTCTATCTTCACTATATCCTATAGGTTAGGCTATTCTAGATCCTCTACCCCAGAGGTTGGACTACCTGGGAAGACAGTCAGCTCACAGCCAGTGCCAAATTGCCCTGTGTTGTGGGCTCCAGATGGAACAGGCCATCTTTGGAAACTTTGCCTGTGGTTCTAGTATTAGGAGATCAAATATATCTATGTGCAGGCTTGGTGCTCAAATTAAAAAATGCAAGAGAATTAGAGACAAAACGTACCAGAAGACCTCAAATGACCACATGTTACCCTATTTCCATATACGCTCTTTGATAACAGTTCTCCAAATGCTCTTCTCTTCCTGATATATTTGCTCCAGTTCTTTCCTCAATCAGAAATTTTATCCTTTGCTGTAGAAATCTTTTCCAGCCCTCAAACCCTGCCAGTTTTCTCCTTTTCGAGAACGTTCTCTCTGTACGGCTAGTTAGAATCACTGCCTCCCTTTTCTGTCTTTCCACAATTTGTTAGATATGCTTTTGTTTCACTCTTTATTCTCCCTATTCCAATGACTTATGTGCCTGCCTGTCACCATTACTGGACCATAAACTCCTTAAGGACAGGACCATGATCACCTGTTCACTGCCCCACCTCTTAGAGCCCAGTATTTCAAGTCTCTTGGAGGCATAACAAAGAGCTGTTGAGTTGAATTGCTAAAGGGATTTCTCATTCTTTCCCCTTTTACCTTTCTCCAAGGTGGAGATGTCTTTTTAAAAAAAAGTTGGGGGACGTTCAATGAGTGCTATTAAAAATCAAGTAGGGTTGAACTGGTTCAGAGGTCAACATCATCATGTATAAAAATATCATGTTATTAGCCCTAAATAATTCTTCATATATAAAGAGTAATTAACTCACCCGTAACTAGTCATTAAACATGAATATAGAAAAAGTTTCTCTTCTGAATAGCTGGTCAGTTTCTTAGAGTTGTAAACTTGGAAACTTTTTTTTGTGTTTGTTATTTGTGAGAAAAATCAGGTTTGTCAGGAATAGAACACATAATTATCTGGAGCAGGTGGTAAGCTCCAAGAAAATAACAAGTCGATCCTGAGCCTAACCAAAGCTGGTACAGGTTATATTTAATATTTCAGGTCTTTAAATCTACTCTGAAGTGGGACAAGAACAGGACTGGCTATAAAAACAAAAACACTGTGTTTGGCATCATCAATAGTACCTTTCAAGTCTTTTCTCTTTAAACTCAGAAACTTTCCAGAGGCCTCAAACGACTTTATATCTTTTAACTGTGAAATGAAGGGTCATATTTGAGAGCCGATTTTTGATGCAAGCAGATCTTCATGACTAAATTTTAAGCAGTGGCTCAGATAGAAATCACTCAAGAGAAATCGGAAAGCGACCAACATTATAAGAAACAAATGCGTGTGGATGTGTGAAATGAAATAGGCAGCTACCTGATCCTGTCTGTTTCAGTCTGAGGGGTACCCATCGATTTTATGAGTCATGTGGCAAACAGGGACTGTTAGGATAACAAATGAATGACCCATATTTCTATGGGCATGCTTTGTGTTTTATAAAGCAGAACCAAATAGGAAATTACTTGCTCAGTTTGCCTGAGCCCAAAGTGCAGTAGGATTCAGTTGCGTGAGAGATGGCGATACAACCTGAGAGAGCCGTACCCACTTGGGTCACATTGGGTGAAAGAGTACAGTCAGAGACGCTTGTATTCTCACCTCCTCAGAGCAACAAATATTTATTACTGTGACCATTTCGTGTTGCTTCATGAATTTTTTTCCTAGAGGTACAGCAGTGAGAAGTCATTCTTTCCCTCTCTTAACGAGAGAAGTATATAATTTAAAATAAGACTAGAAAAGAAATTCTTCTAGTTGGAAAGAAATTAAAGTTGACTTTGTCCTTTTAAGTCTCTCTCCATATTTTATAAATGTCCTTGTATTCTTCTGTTAATTACTTGATTGTGAAGTCTTTTCAAAAATCAAATATTTTACATGGCTAAGTAGTAAAAGTTTAATTTAAAAGCATCAGACCATGACATAATTTTAACTTAAAATGAACCTCCTGGGCTAAGCAAATTATACTTTTTTTCTGGGTCACAAACTATCATATACTTTCATATTTAAGAACATTACTTCAGGCAACAACTAAAATAATTTCATTTTTGCACTTTCTCATAGTTAAGCATCTAACTTTAGATTTCGAACTTTGCTCTTAAGGAATCCAACTGGAGGGCTCTCTTTCCACTTTCTGGCCGGATGTGCCTCAAGGGTTCAGAGATGATACAAAGCACTAAAGATTGAGAAACTGGAGCTGGGGAAGGGCTCCTTCAGGGCACAGTGACTCTATTAATATTTGCCTCTGCCCAGCACTGAGCACAGTGCCTCGTATACTTAATGAAAATTCAGGAAATATTTATTGAATTAAAAAAATAGTAACTGAAGCATACGCCTTTCATTAGCTGTGTGTCCTTAGACCACACATTTAACCTCTTTGGACTTCAGTTTTGGCTTATACTTTTCATTTGTAAAATGATGATGTCTGAATCACATGGTCTATTAAATTCCGTCAAGTTCCAACCTTCTATAATTCCATAATAACTTGGCCTAACAAAAAGAACTGACTGCTGAAGTGGCAAAACCCGACAAAAGCCTCATCTGGAAGCTTCTTTCCTTAACTAATTATACTTGGTTTCCTCAAGCATCAATTCAGAAGTGGTTGAAAGTAGCTTTACAGTTGTGAGTACACGAAACACTGAGTAGACTACAAGAATGTGTAAATAATGAAGACCAGCAATTTGAACACTTACGAGATTGTACCTAAGTGCACTGTGCCATTGTGTCATTCTTCTGGGTTAAAAAAGCTGTTGTAATAATCATAACCCACATGTCTTTTACCATACAAACAACTGTAAACCGACTTTTCCCCACCCATGTGTATACCCTTCTGGACATGGGTGGGCTACCACTCTAATGAGCCCTCTGTTCATTTATATAGAGGAAACTTACTTATCAGGGTATCTTGTGGTGGATTATCTTTGGTAATTCCTGAGATGAATATTTTAGTTAAACAGGAAAAGTTCTATGTATCTTGGTAGATAAGAATATTATGGTGGGGGGGTGGCCTTAAAAAATAGGCAAAAATGAATAGGCTTTTTCAACATAAATTTTTATGGTTGCTAAGTTACCTTGAACTGAATTCAACATAAAATCAGACAGCATGCAGCTGGTGTCTAAAAGCGCCTCTAGTCAATAATAGTAACATTCATAATAATTTTTAGTCTTCCTTGTTATCAGCTAAAGGTATAAATCTTATCACTTTTTACCTGCACATGAATATTTTGACAGTAATTAATATAAGTGAAACATAATAAGAAAGCTATCATTTTTTAAAAGTTATTATTCTCTGTCTTGCTAGACATCGCAGAGAGATTACCTGTAATTCCTATGACAACCTTGAATGATAGGATAATTTTTCTCCCTCAAAACTTTGAGTTTTTGAGAACTTCATTCATACATAGTCATATAATCAGTAAGTTCTAGAGTCATGGTTTGAACCAAGTCTATCTGTAGGGCTCCAAATTCCGTACACAT
The DNA here is from genome assembly GCA_004026545.1 of Mormoops blainvillei. NCBI lineage: Eukaryota > Metazoa > Chordata > Mammalia > Chiroptera > Mormoopidae > Mormoops > Mormoops blainvillei. Next base: position 58,140 of record PVJD01007241.1, on the reverse strand, counting down.
TATAACCTTATTAAAATGAAAATATTTTGCTCTTTAATTACTTTCAGGGACCAGAGTATTTTGGGGACAGCTGATAGCAGCTGGATGTGCTTCGAGAACTCCTCGGACAACCACAATATAATCTTGTTCAGGCCTGATAACTGAGGTTCAGAATCATCGATATCCTTCTCAGAGGCTGAAGCAAGCAACCGACATTATAGCATGTTTCTGAAATTTTAATCCCTGCTCAATATTTCACTAGAGTAAAAGGAAGGCTAAGCTCATTGCCTTCAGCCACGTCTGCGAAACCACAGATGTTAAATGAAGCAGAGGAAAGAAATAAGTGATGGCAATTTTTAGCCTTGAACTCGTGCCAACTTTCCCACAATTTATACAAAGCGGGGTGCTAACGGTGTCAAATTAATACCAGATAATTCAATAATCCAAATGGTAGATTTTTTTAAGTTAAAATCTTGAAATGCCTGAAGCTTTACCATCAATGTTATAGAACTGAAGTTATACAACAAAGCTGGTTTCCTCCCCCCAAAATATCTTAGTGTTTAAGGCCACGACTTTCTGTGTTTAAGAGTTCTCAGATTCAGTACCTCGGTCCCATCTTGGCTGAACTTCCCCCTTCTCCACTGCCCTGAACTTAATCGCCATGGCACTCCGCTGTTCAGAACCTCTCCTGTTGGAAACACAGCTGCCCCACTTCCCGAGTCTTATTCTTATTTCCCTTTGAATCGTGTAATGAACCCCTTGAAATGGGGCCATATGCAAGAAGGGATATAGCCTTTGAGTGGGAGCTTTTTCTGTTACTTTAGATGGGGAGTTATGCTAATGCCAAAAAAGAGAAAAGAGGCTTTTATGGCTGAGAGAGGCCAATAGATTGTGAAGCTAATTTGAAGCACTGCTGCTGATTAAGAATAAAATAAGTCAAGCAGGAGAGAAATGCTCTTTTCATTTTGTTCCAGGGCTCTGCCAGAGAGTGAGTGTACCCAAAATCTCCTTATAATAATTATGAAAGGACTGTGATTTTGCTCTTAGCCTTTTCTTTTTTTTTTTTGGATGGATGTACATAGTTTATTTAGCCAGGCCTTCACTGACAAACATTTGTTTCCAAGTTTTGCTAAGGCAAACAATTCTCCAATGAGTAACTTTGCATATTATTTTGCATGTATGCAATTAAATCTATAGGAAAAAAACCCTCCAGAAGTGGAATTGTTGCAAGAGTATATGCATTTTGTAATTTTTATAGCTGTTGCCAAAGTGCTATGTCACTTTACATTCCCACTGAGAGTTCCTGTATACCCAACAGTATTGTCAATAGAATCTGTATCAAATTTTTGTGCGTTTTAAATTAAACCTCTTCATGGCTTAAATCCATTTTGGTCACTTGATCCTTCTCTTACCAGGACTCCCAGTCAAAACTCTTGCAGATTATGTGACTTCTCTCTATAGCGTTCTCAAAAACTCTTTGAGACTTTATTGTTATGAGTCCTTCTCGTTAGAGAGTTAGCTTAACATGTAAGATTTACAGAACCTTTGCTATTTTAAATTTAGCTCTTGCCTTCTTGTGAACTGTGATTTTCAGTTCATTATTTTAGATAGAATTCACTCAGATCCCTTTCATTCAAATTCCTCATAGAGGATTTTTGTATAGCAGACCTGGAAGGTGTTGTGGGTTTAGTTCCGGACCACTCCAGTAAAGCAAGGGCTGCAATAAAGCGATTATCACAGTAAAGTGAGTTGAGTGGTAATTTTTTCGCTGGTGGAGGGTCTTGCCCTGGACTTACAAAAAACACAATATCTGTGAAACACAGTAAAGAGAAGCGCCATCCGACGGGCTGTGCCTGTACTGTGAGACTGATCGATGGTAATAATACTTAAGGACAATACTTTTTTTCCTCATATTTCCTCTCCCCCTGGTTTCTAGAGAGTGAATTGAACTAAAAAACTCATCTTAATTCTCCAAATCCCCTTTTATTGACCAAAGACCCAGTAGGGCAGAATACTCTACAGTTAAGTCTTGGGCAAGAAGGACTGCTACCATCAATAAATCCCAATCTTTGAGGCATTTTCCATTTCAAGTGAAGCAATGGTGATTTCATGGGGGAAATGACGATGAGAGGCGCTGGCTACCTAATTCGGCACTTCTGGGGGCTGTCCCAGGAAGTATAAGAAAGTGCCGCCTGAGGGAACCAAGAAATCCTCCCAGGCAGTAAGCGGGTCTGAGAGTAAGAGCCCACAGTGAGCACAGAGCAAATTAGGCCAAAATGAGAAGTCGCAGGTTCGTGCTAATGGCTAACGTAGAGGGGCTGCCCTTCAAAGATTCCTGCCCAGGGGGCATTCAACAAATGTTAATTAAGGTCCTACTTTGAAGGGACTTTACAGATGGAATTAGTGTTGCTAAATCAGTTGGCCTAGAAATAGGGAAAATAAACTAGAAGTTCTGGTTGGGTCCAATGAAATCCCGGGTGTTTCTTCAAAGCAAAAGAGTCAGTCAGAGGAATGGTGTGGAAGACGGAGCGGGAGAGGCTCAAAGTGTGAGAAGGACTCACCCAGTTGCTGGCTTTGAAGCTGGAGTGGGGTAGCCCCAACCAAGGAATATGGGTGTCCTCTAAAAGCTGAGAATAACCCTCCACTGACAGCCAACAAGGACAAGAGGCCTCAGTCCTGCAACCGTGTGAAACTGAATCCTGACAACAACCTGAGTGAACTTGGAAGGAGATTCACCTCCAGATACCTCAGAAAGGAACGCAGCCCTGCCACCACCTTGGGAAACGCAGAGCAGCCAGCCAGCTGGGCCTGAACTTCAGCCCTACAGACTACGACATAATAATGGGTGCGGTGTGAAGCTGCTAAATTCATAATTGTTACAGGCGCAATGGAAAAGGAAGGTAGTCCCTGACACGGGCTCTGTACCACAGCGTTTCTCTGGGTTCTGATTGTTTACTAAACAGAGTAGATTTGCTGCAGGGAGCTCCTAACATGGGCAATAGAGCCAGAAAGGGAAGGTTACAGGGCGCAGTTCACTTCAGGCAGCGACACGAACCTGGAGGGAAAAGTAAAACAAATGTACAAAAATTCACCCTAGCACTGAATCCCCTTAATTTTTTCACTTTCTTCTCTAATTCCTTTTCTAGTTCTCACTAGTAGCTATAGCTCTAATCAAATACAAACAGAGTCTGGCGCAAGTAATGTCCCTTTTTTATTATAAGATCTTTTATTACAAAATCATAAGTATGTAATTCTATAACATAACAATATCACACTCAAGCGCACCATATGACATGGTAGGTGAAATGTTAACATTAAAACTATAAATTATTACACCCATATCATCACCCTACCAACCAAACTTGGGCAGGTGTTACTTCTGCTGGACGGTGTACTCTCTTAGGAGCCTCTCTACTACCCCACATGAAGTGATGGGGGAGGGAAGGAGGGAGGTTAGAAAAGAGTTATTAAAGGATTTGGGGAACATGGCTTAAACTCCACACTCACAGCAACTGGACCCAGCATACCCCCAGACTTAACTGAGGGTAGCTCTGGAAATGAAGAGGGATGTTTGGGCTGGAGTGTGGCCAGTGCCTACTTTACTATATTCAAGATGATTCCCACCTACCCTCTGGAGCACAGTAAGGGTATACTTGGAAGGCAACAGTTGTTTACACAAATTCGGCTGGAGTCCACAAAAGCTGCAAATACTAATCGACCTAGAACCGTCTTTGAAGTCCATAAACTGTGAAATAAACTGTGACTCCATTTCTATAGCCAAACAATCATTTATGTGAGCACAAAAGACTCTTCTCCTATCACCTAGAGGCTTGTTAAAAGAGTTTTGTTGGTTTTACATTAGAGTTTCTGGTTAATATGTCAGGTGTGAGTGGAGAATGCATTTCTAGAAAGTTCCCATGTGATGTCAATGGCAAAGATTCAAGAAACACACTTTGAATCAGCACCGGCCTGGATCATTATTTAGAAATACAAACAGAAAATGACAACAAAAATCATGGAGCACGTGATATGAACCAGCACTCTGAAAATTTGGACTAAGACGATGAATCAGAGAGCAAGTCCTCTACTAAAAAAGAATTAACCTGGCCTTTCAGCTGCAATCACCTTCTTTCAGTAAATCACTAAAATAACCAACAGAAAGGGGAAGAAGTCACCTGCTATATGGTCTCTCAGACTTAGAAAAAATGGAGTTGTTCCTTTGGCCACACACACGCAAATCTACAAGAAAGGTGATACTGTAGACATCAAGGGAATGGGCGTTGTTCAAAGAGGGATGCCTGCAAATGTTAGCACAGCAAAACTGGAAGAGTACACAGTGTACCCAGCATGCTGAGGGCATGGTTGTAGACAAACGAGTTAAGGGCATGAATCTTGCCAAGAGTATAATATATGTATTGAGCATATTAAGCACTCAAAGAGTTGGGGTAGCTTCCTGAAATGTGTGCAGGAAAATGATCAGAATAAGAAGGAATCCAAAGAGAAAGGTACTTGGGTTCAACTGACTGCCAGGCTGCTCCACTCCGAGAGGCCCAGTTTATGAGAACCAACGGAGAGGAGCCGGGGCTGCTGGAACCCACTCCCTGTGCCTTCATGGCATGGTGAGTGTAAAATAAAAATAACGGCCCCTGTGCTGTTAAGAATTTTTTTTTAGTTGAGTAGAAGTATGGTATCCATGCCTCCAAAGAAATATTTAAAGAAAACTTTAAAAAAAAAGAATTAGAAAACAGAATAGAATATAAAAAATAACAATCATTATGTACCATGATAACATTAAGAACTTATGAAAAAAAAGCAATTGGAGAGAAGAAATATTTTTGAAATTAAGAAAAAGTGAATGCTAGAAAAATTATTAGACTCGGGAAAAAAGGATTAGTTTTCTAATTTCAATTAATATGAATGGGATGTTTAATTCAAGTGATATTCTTAGAAGGCAGTATAAAAATAAATGATAGAAATATCTTGAGAAAGATGACAAACAATAAACTCTGGGGAACTGGGCTAGGCATACCAAAATCTGCATTGTAGTATTATCCAGAAAGAGGATACACAAAGGAAAAACTACAGTTAAATTTTTTTTTTAAATTTCATGAATTGAAGAAAAAAATGGAGTTTTGGATTTTAAAAGTTCTTCTAATACCAGTTAGAAATAGTAAAGAAAATATACACCTGATATAATACCCTGGTGAAATTTCTGAATTATAAGAATAAAGAAAAAAATCCAAATGCTTTCATATTAGGACAACAAAACAAAACAAAGCAACAATAACAAAAAACCACACTGGTCATCCACATTTGAAAAGAGAATCAACTTGGTATCAGATTTCTTGTTCCTAAAACTAAATTCTCAAAGGCAATAGAGCATTTATATGGATTTCTGAGGCAGGTAGACTGTGACTTCATTTCAATGACCAAACTATCATTCATGTGACTGCAAAAGGAGGTTACATTTGGACATGCAAAATTTCAGAAACACATCATTCTTTCACCATCTACTTTTTCCTAGAATAAAATTCTTGAGGAGATATCACAAATAAAAAATGACTGAGAAAAAAGTTCAAGAAAAGAAGAGAAAACAATAGTGAGTAATAAATACATACAACATATAGAAGCCTCATTATGGCTGGTTTTGTACACGTTAAGTTTAATATGTTAAGAATTATTTCTCAAATTAAAAGAATTATAATGTAGAATAAAATTAATACAAAACTGGATATAAAATTTCAATTATTAAAATAAAAATCAACAAAACCTCACTATGTGGAAAGGGGACAGTGGTTTAAAATTTGTACTTAAATTCTTATCATAGCCTGGGAAGGGAAGGGGAGTGGGTTGTATTTGATTTTTCATGCTTATAGACAAAATATAGATTTGAATGTTTGTGAAAAACAAAAGGAAAACTAGCAGAGTGAAAACAGAAACCTTACAAATCGCATGAAAATGATAATATTCATTCATACAAAAAATATTGAGTGTACCACATTCCATGTGCTGTATCTTATGGTCAGCAAAATAGGCATGGGTCCTGCCATCTAGCACAAGCAAAGGCATCACTTAGTATTTGTTTTTGATTATCCTTTGCTGCGTTTGTCATGGTGCTAAAGACAAAAGTGTGCTCAGAAAAGAACTGGCCTGTTGGTAGGAAGAAAGAGAGTCAAGAGAGTCTAAAATTTGTGGACTTGTGGAATGGAATCCCATGCATTACAAGATAAAGTTGTGAAGGTTTTTAGGTCGATACTCTTGCAGTGAGTATTAAATCAAAGGCATGGCTGTCACACCCACTGTCAAAGTCTTTGACATGGAGCAATGACCCAGTTAAGGTGTGGTACCCAAACCCTTTCAACTGGACAAAATGGTTTTCCCATCTAACCTGGTTAGTCCAACATATTCCAGTGATGCCCAGAAAGAACGAGACAAAACACTTGGGGTATGAGAAAGCAAAGGTAGTGAACAGAGTATGCTGAGGAAAGAAATATGGATGTTGAAAAGAGGCAACTACGTTTTAGAGAGATTTGTACTGTCAGATAGATCACCAGTCAGGACTGAAAGGAGCAGTGACTGAGACTTCAAAACAAGAAATTATGGCTGGGCCGGCAGGGGGTATATTCTGTACGGTGCACTTCAGACTGAAGTCAAGAATAGCATCAGTGAAAGAACCTCTGAGGATGGAACCAAGGATTCTAGAAAACTGTCAATAAGGGAGCCCCTCCAAGGCATGAGACTCATAGCCTAATAAGGAAACCTTCTCTACCCCCCAAATAGGGAACCCTCACAATAATTGCCTTGTGGGATTGCAGAATTGCTATGGCCAAGTGCACAAATGTCTGCTCTCTGTTATTCTTCCCTTTTCTGAATCTGCATCTTTGAAAAATTCTTCTGTTCTCGTTCCACAGTTGCACTCTGGGTGTGGGTGTAGTAGGGTGGAAGGTGGGCACATGCGATATCTTTTTAGTTCATAGATTTCTGGATGAAAACAAGCCCCATCTAAACCTGATACCGAAACCACCACATTTACCTCTGACATAGGGATTGCGGTTTATCACTTGGAGATGCTGAATCCAGAGCTGACCTCCGCCTGGTGGGGCTTTTGGGTTGTCTCCCTCGGGGAGAGGCTACACATTGCTAAGGCGAAGGAGGGGGAGCCAAATAAGTGGTGAACAGAAGGGTGGCTGTGTTAGTCATTCGTGCTGTTCACTGACTATGTCCAAATCTCCATCCTTTTAGGCCAGTGGGAGGACGGCATTTTTTTCAGCCCCCCGAAGTCACTTTAGTCATGGTGCCCTTTTGATTCCAATGTGCTCTCTTTCACTTCATTACTAGGCTTCTGCTTCTGCTGAATACAGTACCCAGAGTGTTGCTATTAAGAATGTAATTGAGATCACATACTCATAAGACACAAACCTCTTCGCAGGCCTCAAAGCTCTGAGGTCTGGGACCTTGGATCTTGAACATTTTGTCCTCCTTCATTTCCCTGCAGGGCTCCACAGGAGGCGTGCTTCTGTTGCTTTTTCAGGCCAAGTCTGTTCTTGCCTCAAGGACACTGCCCTTTTGACTTGAGGCTCTTGTCCAGATGTTCAAGTGCCTGGGCCTTTCTCTTCGTCCAGGTATTAGGTCACATTTCAGCTCCTCGGGGAGGACAGGGCTCCCTGACCTGACCGCACCATCTGAGATTGCCCTACCACATCTTTCTGGACTCACCAACCCATTTTATTCTCTTTATAACACATATTCCTACCTGAAGTTATTGTTTTATTTTAGTTGCTTATTTATCCATCTTTCTCCAGAAAAATAGAAGACCCCGCTGGGCCTCATCTGGCTAATTCTATCACTGCATCCCCGGAGCCCGGATCAGTGCCGGGGACCTTGTAGGCATTCAGTAAGTGTTAGTTGAGAGAATTAGCCGATGACTCGCTATATCGGTTAGTTAGGTAGAAACACATCATCTAGGTATCTCGGGAGCTTAGTGCAACAAAGTTCCATTTATCACTCACTCGAGCTACCTGTTCATTCCAGGTAAGTTAAAGGTTCTGTTCTAGGTTCCCTACTGACTGAGAAACCACCAAGTATACGCTGACAACCACTAACCACGGCGGAAAGAAAAAGAATGGCAAACTATATAATACAAAAGTTCTTTAAAATTCCACCCCAGAATGACACAGGTCCATCCCGGTCATATTTCACCAGCCAAAGCAAGTCACTTGGTCAGAGAGATCTAACTCCACAGGGACAGGGAAGGAAAGTTCCACAAAGGCCCTGGGAAGAGACTCAGAAATATTTGGTAATTAGCCATAAGGCTCGCCCTGTAGGAATGAATACTGCTTCCTCTAATGCTGAGGGTTTTACCCCTACCTTTCAGATCTCAGGTGGAATGTTCTACCTACAGTAAGGCAGTTTTGTTGGTTTCTTAATGCAGTTAGTTCTCAAATTTAATGTGAATAGGACTTACCTGAGGGTCCTATTAATATGCAGGCCTGGGCAGGGCCTGAGATTCTGCATTTCTAACTAGCTCCCAGTTGGTGCTAACATCTACCTCGATGCCTCCACTATACTCGAAATAACCAGGCACCCATCGGTATAACACTTACCTCAGCTTGTAACTAGACCTTTATTTGCATGATCACTTGAGCAACGATCTACTTCTCCTCCAGCTCCGGAGCTCCATGACAGCAGGGGCACCATGGCTGTTGCTCGCCATCAGGTCCTGGAGTTGGAGGCGCTCAATGAACCTTAGCTAGATCAATACACTGCGGAGGTCCTAGATTTCTATCGATCGTTCATATTTCTAGGTAAGTCTCAAAGCCCTGAAATTTGCTGGAACTTGGCAGTTAGTGGCCCTGAAATATGCGTGAACTCTTTGGAAAATGCTATGGTCTGAAGGTACGTGTCCTCCAAAATTCATGTGTTGAAACCTAATGGTCAGTATGTTATTGTTAGGAGGTACGGCCTTTGGGAGGTCATTGGGCCATGAGGGTAGAAGCCTCATGGATGGGATTAGTGTCCTTATAAGAGCAACTCCAGGGAGATCCCTGACCACTTCCACTGTGTGAGGTATTGAGAAGTAGGCAGTCTTTAGCCCGGAAGAAGTTCCTCACTGGAGCCTGACTATGCTCACACAGTGACCTTGGACTTCCAGCCTCCAGAACTGTGAGAAATAAATTTCTGGAGTTTATAAGCCACTCAGTTTGTGGTATTTTGTTAGAGTGGTCCCAACGGATTAAGACAAGAGGACTACTTTTGGCTATGGCTACTCTATTGAGCCTTACCTATATGTTGAATGTATATTGGTATATATCATAAGAATTATTCCTTTTCGGACTTGGATAGTAAAATGTGACGATGTCAGCTATGGTTATTTAGTTAAAGTAGTAATTGGTCTGTGAACGCAGCTGGGTTCTCCTCTTTTCTATTCCTAAAGTTCATCTGGTTATTTCCAGTATAGTCAATTTATTCATTGTGTAAGTCAAGGTTTCCCAGAGAAATAGAATCACCAGTATATGTATGTGTGTATGTGTGTGTGTGTGTGTGTGTGTGTGTGTGTGTGTGTGTAGTTTATTTTAAGAAATTGGCTCATGCAATTGCAGTGCCTTCATGAGCCCAGAATCTGATGGGGGCATCTGGTGGGTGAGAGACTCAAGGATGAGTCACATTTGGAATCCGAAGGCCTCCTGCTGTCAGGGGGCCTTCTTGCTCAGGGGGAATCAAGCTTCGTTCATTTAAGGCCTCCGCATGACTGGGCGAGGCCTACTCACATTATGGCGGACAATCTGCTTTACTTTAAGTCCACTGGTATAAATGTTAATCGTATCCTCAAAACACCTTTACAGAAACACCCCGAATGTTTGACCAAATATTTGGGCACTGGGGCCCAGCCAAGTTGACTCATAAAATGATCCATCACACTCACCTTTCACATTTTTAGGAATGATTCAAATCTCCCTAGTAGCAATAACTACCTTAATAAACTAGTTATAAAATCTGTAAATTAGGTCAGTCTAATATTCATTGCCATTTGAGTTCATTTTCACAGTTATGAGGATTTACTTTAAACAGCCCGAGTCAGTTCAGAGGGAAGAGGATAACTTAATTACCTCCTCATTTTAAGGAATATTCATATTTTTTCCTTTTCTGCAGCTCCTTTTAATTTTCTGCTATAATTTATAGCATTATAATGAGGAGTTATGAGGATATACTTGAGTAAAGTGTGTTTATGGATAAGTGGGCCATTAATAGGCCAGGAACTTTGGGTCCTGTCTGCTTCCTTCACATGACTTTGAAACGTACAGATGTTCAGCTTCCAAAATATAAATGACAAGCAGCTGCTTTGATTCAGTCACTGTTACCCAGAACTAGAAAGGCCAGGCAGCCGAGCAAAGCATCGGAAAACAAGGACAAGGGCGATCCGGCTTCTCCCCTGAGGCCGGTTGCCCCTCCGGCTTGGCGTTTTGCTTCCTTGAGGTACACTCCTCATCTGACAGCTGTGAGGGAGAGTGCTAATGACCGTGTGAGGGCAGCAAAGTTGATGCCTTTTGCCTCTAAAGGGAATGAAACAGATGCCTTGTCCTCTTATGCTTCATTTTTATGACCTAGCTGAAGCTATGGCCAGCACTAAATCTGGAGTATGCTCCAGTGGGTCTTACTGTCCTATGACACCCAGGGCGAGAGAGTGGTGGCAATGCTCCCGAATGGTGGTTGTGGAAGATGAGAAACAGGGGTCATTTTTGTCATTCACCAAAATTACAACTTTTCTTTGTTTACGTTTACATCCACTTTGTGATCTTGTCTGAGCTAATCAAACATGCTGTTGTTTCCCTTTCCAACACATTGCTGCCTGCTCCTAATTATATTGATGGGGCAAAAGAGAAAGGAGGTTGGGTTCAAGTGGTTTAAAATGGAATAGTCCAGCAGTGGCGAAGTTCGTGGGCTTCATGTTTGCATCAGTCAGGGTTCAATCAGAGAAGCAGAGCCAGTATGAGATTATCTCTACCTGTACCTGTACCTGTACCTGTACCTGTACCTGTACCTCCACCTCTTCCTCTGCCTCTTCCTCTGCCTCTATTGCTGTCTCTATCTCACCAATGACTCCTCTATATCTGTACCTATATTTGTGTCTCTATTTATATCTATACATCTATTTTTAAAAAGAGATACATTGGAGAGAATTGGCTTATGCAATTGTGAGGTCTGGCTAGAAAAGTCCGAAATCTGTAAGACAGGGCAGCAGAAAAAGCAGGCGCTACAACTCTCGGGGATGAGCCGGGGCTGCTATCTACAGCTGAAGTTTCCTCTTCAGTGAAACCTCGGCTATGCCTTGAGGCCTTTCAACAGGTTTCATCAGTCCTACTCAGGTTGTTTAGGATGGGGGTGTTCAACTGGCGTGCTGCAAGCCTTTTTAAAATATGCAGTACCTGACTAGGCAGCAGCACTGACCTCTTTCCCTTAGATTGACAAACAAAAAAAGGCCAACGGTCAGCATGATAGCCATCTGGCGTGACTGAATCAAAATTATACCTATGTTTTTGTCAGATCGGCAAAAAATATAATATTTTTTGGTGTGCCACAGGGTTTTAGTAATTAGCTTATGTGCGCCATGAGATGAAAAAGGTTGAAAATCATTGATTTAGGAGAATAGTCGTTATTTAAAGTCAGTTCATCATGGACTTGAACCATGTCTGCAAAGTATGTTCACTGCAACATCTTAATTAGTGCCTGATCACGTAACTGGGCGCTCCAGCCTAGCCCAGCTGACACTTCAAAGAAAGATAAAATCAGTGACCAAAAAGCTGGACCCTTTTTAATATCTATGAAATTCATGCTGTGTTGCTCCTTCCTTTGAAAAACAAGAAACTTACAGTGTCTACCGCACAGGATATTTGTGTGCATGAGATTGGATTAAATGACCTAGTACATGTCTGCTACTTAATAGAATCTGGCACAAAGAAGCACTCAATAAATATTTGGCATCATTGTTATTTGTTAAATAGTTTATATTTTCCCACCATTTTCATCTTCAATATTGAATTTCACGATCACAACAACTCTTTAAGCATGAGTTTGGGGTTTGTTTTTTTTTTAAGATGAAAAACTGAAGTAGAGGGAATTAAAATAACTTGTCACCAATACGTCTACTTGAGGTAACGCATCCGGAGCTCGGAACCTGGTTTGTTCTATTCCGCTGCTTTTTACGGCTCAGGTGGCTGTGCCACCATTAGGATATTAACATCAGTTTCTTAGAAATTTTAAGCATTGGTACGTAAATCAAAATAAACAATTTTTAGTTATCTGTATTGCAAAGCTCAAGGTTTAGCTGGAGTGACCCTGCCTTTTTAAATTTAAATGCAGCTGGATTGAAACAGCCATCAGTCTATGGTGGAGAACACGGTATTCCTCCCAATACCGTTGGCTTCTTCTTGTGAGGCCATTTCTTGGTGTCATTTTTGGCTTTAACTTCCCCTTCTCTGTGTTCCCTTTCTGTGTCCAGGTTTGAAATGAAGCCCCCTTTCCCTGATGCCCAGCAAAGCATTTCTGAGTGTGGCAGATTTTGTTGAACAACAACAAAGTGGTTGCATACATAGCAACATTTTTTCTGAACTTCCCACAGAAATTAATCTGGCATTATTCTGTCAGCCTCTTGCATTTCCTGTATGGCTTTGACTTTCTCTCTGCTCACCTTTTGCACTGCTGGTCCACACTCGCATATTTCAGTTAATGTTTTTTTTGGGTTTTGTTGCCATGTCTTCGAGTGAGGTGAGAGTTGGGAACTGGGAGTGGGTTCACCCCTTTCCCATCTGTATATACACTTATTGTCTCATAGTATATTTTCTAAGTAAAAACTTCTAGTCCTCAAGGATCTTAAAAAAAAAGTTGTCCCAGTTATAAAGTAACCAAAGGATTAGTTTTCAGACAATGCCTGTTTTCACTACACCTTTCAAAAGGAAAACAAAACAAAACAAAACAAAAACTCACAAAGATTGATTGATAAAAAATAGCGAACAGCTATGGGCTTATTTTAACTTCATGCTTCAACCCTTTTCTGACCTTTAGAAGATGAATTTCTCCTGTGCTGTGTAACTGCTGTTCTGTGGATTCATCATTAATTATCAGGAGCCACAAACAAACCCTCCATGATGGATTATCTGCAGGCCACAGCATAATTACTGGCTCTGATCATGAACAGCTCTGGCACAGAGGTGCCAGATATCTGGACAGTAACTTTTGTGTGTGTGGATTCCAAGAAAATATCATAAAGCTTGAAGAAGAGCAAAGAGAAAGGCTATTAGTACTAGTGGAGCTCGGTGGCCTGTCAGCATGTGTTTTTGACTAATGGTTAATAAATCCACACTGAGGTCAGACATAGTCACGGTCTGTCTTCCTCTCCTCCTCTTTTTCCTTCTTTTGCTCTTCTTTAATGTAAGAAGGTTATTATAATTTTTTTTGACATAATAAACCTTGAAACCAAATTCTGTACCCTGTGCTCATAACAGAGCAGAGAGGAAAAAAAAATGTTCTTTTCATAGAACTCAATAATACTGTATTATGGATATATCTGTCCTTAGAAGCAATTCATGTTGATCGAGTACAGTTTCCTCTCTCACTACGGAGCAAAGTACATTTGCTCCAGTTTTCGAATGGCAAGCTACCTGCATGTCTCATAGACAAGTTATTTCTTAGAATTAAAGTGGAACTTTATGCTTCAGTCCCCAGGGTTGATTTGAAGAGATCTGTTGTTTAAGTAAACTCAGTTCGGGGGCCTGTCTGTATTAAGCAGCTTTACAAAGTAGCAAGATATTTGTCTTCTCTTCAGAGACAGAATGTTCTTCTGGGTGCAGAGTGATGCTTTAGAGCTTGGTAGGCTGTATATTAAGAAGAGGGATGTGTGTGAGTCTTACCTGGTCTCTGAAGAGTTCATTCACTTCATTAGCTTCATTGGTGTGGATATTGCTTACTCAGTTTTCATGAAGTAAAAGACTCAATGAAATTACATGGTGTATTTTCAATTAATATGTGACTTGTCATGTAGGTTTCTGACTAATGAATAACAAATTTATAGTAAAATCAGCAATGATTATAAGCTTTCTTTCTTTTTTTCTTTTGCTTCCTTCTTTTTCTCTTTTTAAATAAAACAATTGAAATATTTCATTTAATAAGATTTGAAGGAAAATTCACTACCCAACATGAAGAAAATGTAGCTCATGATACACTTATTTTCCAAAAGTACTTTGGTAAGAATAATGTGTCCAGAAAGTGTGTGTTGAAAAATGGGATTTCCATGACATATTTTGGGAATTAAATTTGTTTCCAAGGAAATAACACTCTAAAATTATAATGCAGAAGATTTGACACACATATCTGGGACGCTATTCTTGAAGTCACCTCTTTTTATTGGGAGGAGATAAAACATACGTTTATTTACAATCTTGAACATGCTACCTACTCTAGCCCCATCTATAAAATCAGGAAAATAAATATGCTTAACCAAAGAATAAATGTGAGGGTTAAAGGTCACATAAAGTGCTCATGACAGTGCCTGATGGATAGTAAGTACTAAATAAATATGCTTAATATTCTGGTGAGAATAGCTTAGAGTAGAAAGGGTCATCGGACTTGATGGCTGTGAGTAGGATTCAGATTCGTAAGTGTAAAGTAGACACATTGTTGTTGAAAAGTCATTGTCTTAAAAACACAAATGCTCAAACTCAACAACAATGACAGCAACCTGGAAACCTCTCAGCATTGTTGGAATAAGCTATGGGTTTTTGAGGCTAATGGAAAGGAATTTATTTGATAGTAAAGTAAGTAAAAATAAATCAAAATATAATTTTCTGCAAATTCCTATTATTAAATAAAATCAAATAATATGTCTGAAATATGGCCATTAGAGAATTATACTGACCATCACAGCATTATGAAATATGTGCTTTGAAACTTAGATCGCCTGAGTTCATGTTCTACCCCTTACTATCTATTTAACTTGGGCAAATTGCTTAACCTCTCCTTATCTCATTTTTTTCATCTGTTCAAAGGGTATAATTAAAGTATCTACTGTATAGAATTGTTATGAGGATTAAATGGTTACTACTATAAAGTGTTTCCAGAAATAAAATACTCAAGTGTTGTCATTGTTATTAACTATAATTCTAGGTTACTTTTGCTTCACCCTCATAGGCAAAAGAAGGAAAAAATATGTTGCAGTTTTTCTTTCCTACTTTCCTTCTGAAACAAATGATTGAAGGGTTTGCTTGTTTTCCTAAAGTAAATGACAGAACTGCTTGACATAGTTGGTTGATCAGCAGAGTAAGACAGTAGTGACAGCTTACATTCGTGGGTAGTTAAGTTTGAGGTTCAGAATATTTTATTGCCTGATTGCCCATGGAATTTTTAAACTTCAGGGTGGATGACACAAGGGACTCTGCTAGGGAAATTTATCATATAGTTCAATATTAGTAGAAAAAATTTTATGCCAATGAAATTTTACCTAAATAAGAAAAAATACTTTAGTAAGATAGTATCTGTAGAAAAAATTAAATAGAGCAGCTGGGGCATCCTGGAAAGGACTAGTGAACTGAAGTTCAAGTTGATTTTGGCACCAGAAGTAGAACTCCAGGTTTGTTTTTATAGCGGGGAGTTCTGCATGAAGATAATGGTTTATTTGAAAACAAATGCTTAAACCTGAAAATTAAAAAGACTTACGCCTACAGTATACCCCCGCAGAACTATTGTGTGAACCAGGATAAAGCAGAGATTCAGCAGTCAGAGCCACCTCCCATTAAAAATGTGTAATTATTTTTGAATTATGTTGTTTCGACATTTATAATTTATACTGAATAAAGTCCACTCATCAGAAGAAGTTTAATTCTCCTTGGTTAATTTGAAAATATTTTCAATAAAAATAGTTTAATGATAGTCAGAACCAGTAAGAATATAAACATCTGGTGTGTGTGTAGCAAGGTGAGAGAGAGAACGAGAGAGAGAGAGAGGTGTGTATGTGCACATTTTTACTTAACATATATAAGCTTATGCCAGGACAATTATGCATATTAAAATACTTGCTAAGTGTCCGCTCTATGTTGAAAACAAGTGCCATGTTGCCAAGTTCTGTGAATACAATGATGAGTAATGCACACTCTGATCCTCAAAGGCATACAGTTTAGTAAAGAAACGAATGAATAGTGAGTAATTACACATTTTTGTAAAGTAGGCCCATGTGGTCTTTTTGAAAACACAGCACCTTTTTAAGCTCCGACAGGGGGCAGGCTGAAGGGTGGAAGCCATTCCTAGCTCTGTTCTTCCTGCTCTGAATACCAGTTGGACATTCCAGAAAATTCAAGGATGGAGACCAAGAAGATTGAGCTTTTTTCTACAGCGTGAAATTTGTTTGCAGGCCAGTTTGAAATATCATCATGGGAATTTTGAGATTTCTATTATAAACTTTCTTTTTTTTCTGCCAAATTCCTCTACACAGAAGACACTTAACAAAACCTAAATGCTTTATAAATATATGGCCTCTCTGGCACATCAGAGGCGACATGTCATAAACTATGCCCAAATGGTTTGTATTGAATAAGATCTGGATCTAGCGAAGGACTTTAAGTAGATGTTTTTAATTTATAAAATAAAAAATATATAATATTCTCAAATTTAAAGTCACCCTGATAATAAGACAGTCCCATTTTTTCAAATAAATATTTCATTTTGTTAACTTGAAAACATAAATGTTTAGCAAAAATATGAACTAATTACAATCTACTCAGTATTTAATTGACATTATATATACATGTATAATCACATTATATAAAATAATATTTTAAAAGAATGGCTTTGCTTCTGATTACCCAGAAAATAATTTCATAGAAATTCTTCAGACACATACTCTACTTCAGTTTATCATCTCTGAGAGTGGCATTTGTAAGCTTTCTAACACAGAAGTAAATCACATCATCACTGGATAATTAACTCAGCCATTTTTATTTTAAGATTTTAAAAAAAGGTTTTATTTATTTATTTTATTTTTAGATGGGGGAGGGGGAGGAGAAAGAGAGGGAGAGAAACATTACTGTGCGGTTGCCTCTCGCGCCCCCCCGCCCTCTACTGGGGACCTAGCCTGCCACTCAGGCATATGCCCTGACTGGGAATTGAACCAGCGACCCTTTGGTTTATAGCCAATGCTCAATCCACTATGCTAGGCCAGGGCGCAGCCATTTTTTTTCATTAAGACAGTTTTCATTTTAAAATTTTTTCTGTGACTGTCTTTGTTTCCTCAACATAATCAACTAGTGTAATGCTTTTACAGTATTGTCTTCAAAGGTTGTATTTACAATAGTATTCAGCACTTAAGAGTTGAGAGGCTGCACACCCAGTGACCATGACTATAATCCATGTGCTATGTATTTGCCCCCTGCCTTTTTGAAAAAATCAAATTTCTTTACATGACATCTGAGCGTCCCAAACTACCGTTGATGTAGGTAGGTTGTTTCAGGCTAATGTGCTTTTCATTTTTGGTCAAAATCAACTGCATTGAGAGTGAGGCTTGTGACATAAAAAACTTGGTGGGAATTTGAATATAAGTTAACTCTTGTTAAGTTTTTTGGGAAAATTTTCCCCCTATAGTAAAGTACAGGGTAAAAATAATTCAGTTGGTATGCTTCAAAAAGGGGTGCCAAATTACTCAGAAAATGAGCAGTCATTAAATTAGAGCTTGAAGATGCAATTTTAATATCCTCTGGCCTTCTGAACTAAGTGTGGTTAATAAATGCAAATCTGATTTCTCAGAGCTGAGATGGAGAGTAAGGCTGAGCTCCAACAGCAGACCCAAAGCTAATGACTTGGGTGAAGAGTTGGGTGAAAGACTTAGAAGAGAGTGACCTAATCCAGTGTCAATTATTTACCTATCACATCCTGAAATAGGCAAGAGAAAAGGTTCAGAATGCAAACATCAGCAAAAGAGAGCAAGGATGTGAGCAGGGAAGGACAGGGCTTTTGTGAGCTGCCTACACAGACATCCTCAGCGCCCGCAGCGATGCCGAAGCCCTCCATGAGCAGTCAGCCTGTATAGCACTATTCACGGAATGAATAAGGACATAGGCTTTGGCTGAATCCTGATTCTCTTGGGGTTAAAATTGCTTGAATCCTAAAGGCCCAGAGCCTTCCCTGAGGACACCTTGCACTGTGATTAAACAAAAGATTAGATCCTCCTAACGTTGCTCCACCTGGGAAACCTCTGCTGGATGGGTTTAAACCCCTACTTCAACTTTACATATATTTGTGCTGTTAAGAGATCTTCTAAAATTTTAGTTCTAAAGTTGTTCTAATATAATGCTAGTTCTAAAATTGTTTTGAATCCTTGTTTGGATTCTAGTCCTAGTCTGATGAGTCATGTGACTTTGGGAAGCTACACTTTAATCTTCTCGTGTAAATTCTACTGATTCATCATCCTAAAGGACTCTGTGAAAGGTAAATTACGTAACATGTATAAGTGAAATATAACTTTTACTATCATGAGAATGAAAGGTTCCTATGTTCCCAGGAAAAGATCGTCCTTTGGCCATAAGAACAAAGTAATCACCAGAAACAGTTTCACACCTGTCCTCAGTGGTAAATGACAACTCGTTTTAGTAACTAAATTTCTGAAACTCGGCCAATCAGCGATAGCCTTATGCTTCTAAACGTCAGTCAATGAGCAACAACTAATAACTCAGTCACTCAGCTCCTAAGATTCAATGAGTCAGCCAGTCTAGCTCTAGTTTCCCACCTGCGCAACTTAGGTCCGCCGGTACTGGGAGCCACACACTTCCCCAAGCGCGGGAGGTGAGCTCTCTGCTGTGCTTGTAGAGACTGTCGTGCATAGTTCTCCCTCACAAGGCAAGCGGTAAACGCAGACTAATTGTTTGTTTCACATATTGAACAGTGGGTGTTTCCTTGACAAGTGTCTGACATATGGGAAACAGTCAACAAATTTAATAATACTGTCACTGCTGCTGCTTCCACAGTTATTAATAATGGCATCAGTGTTACAGAGTGCTTTGAGACTGCCCTGCCCTCCTCAGTAATCAGGAAATAATACTTATTAAAAAAAAAAAGTTAGCAGGAAGTGATTTGGGATTTTTGTCAGTCAATTTGGGAAAACTTTGTTATGTAACCCAGAACAATGCTCAGCATTATTAATTTTCAGGAAATTGCATTCAAAGTTGTATAACTAGGAAAACGATGAAGTTCTGTGCAAACCAAATACGGGTTCTTGAGAAATTACCTTGTCAAATATGAGAAATGATTGACTTTCACCCTATTTGGAGAGCGAGCCTCAGCTGGGAGTGGAAGAGCCCACAACTTACACCCCGGGGTGAGAGAGTTTTATATACATCCACTCCTGTGACCTACCCCAACTTCTCAGCAATGAAGTGAACAGGAATGCTGGAAATTCAGGGCACCTTTGCTGTGCACTTTTATTCCAGGTGACCTAGTAAATGAAGACTCATCAGTCACTTCATAATCAGAACTGGGATTTCTCTCTCACCTGCTTCCTTTGTATTACCTCTTATGGAGCAGATTGAAAAGCCAGGTATAATTTCTGTATTTTGCTTAACCCTGTTAAACCAGTCACCAGACTAAAGCTCCACCTAGCACTTTAGATCAGGGTGGAAGAAGATGGGGGTGGGCATAACTGACAACAATTAACTGACCCTGAGGGCCCAGAGTCGTCCCTGAGGACAACTTGCGCTGTGATTAAACAAAGGATTAGATCCTCCTAACGTGGCTCCACCTGGGAAACCTCTGCTGGATGGGTTTAAACCCCTACTTCAACTTTACATATAATTGTGCTGTTAAGAGATCTTTCAAAATTTTCACTGTCATCCTTACTGCCAAAGGCACAAGTTAACTCGAATTATTTTAAATAAATGCCTCTGAAGAATAATTCTTCCTTGTAATTTTCTAATGTCAAGATTTGTAATTGACTAGAAAAATTCTTTTTCTAGAAGTCTAAAATGGCTATTTAAATTTCTAAGTATTACCAGCATATTGTTAAACAATATGATTGACTGATTGAGGCTATCAACATAGTATTTCACAGCTTAATTTGAAGACCAATTTTAAGAATTTCTTTTCGTTCTAAAAATGTTGTCCTGGTACTTGAAAGTCTATATAAAGAAAATTTATAAAACAAAATTATTTTATTATGAGTATGTTGATGTATGCTTAGTAAAATAAACTATAATATCAAATAAATAGTCTATTTTATAACATTAAGTATAAAGAAAAATAGACTACTTAATCATTATTAAAAACAAAGGTTGAATATAAGGACA
The DNA here is from genome assembly GCA_004026545.1 of Mormoops blainvillei. Taxonomy (NCBI): domain Eukaryota; kingdom Metazoa; phylum Chordata; class Mammalia; order Chiroptera; family Mormoopidae; genus Mormoops; species Mormoops blainvillei. The sequence continues at coordinate 37,846 of PVJD01007241.1, read as the reverse complement.
ATATGTAAAAATCAATTGTACTTCCATATAGTAGCAACAAACAAATAGAAAATAAAAATAAAACACCATTCCAAATATTGTTAAAATATAATTAAATACCAAGGGAAAAAAATCTACAGAAGTTGTAAAGCCTGTACACTCAAAACTATAAAACTTTGCTGAGAAAAAGTAAAGAAGACATAAATATGGCATAGATCAGAGGAGCATACTATCCTTATAGATTGGAAAATTCAATATTGTTAAAATGCCAGGAATCCCCAAACCTATCTATAGATTTAATATAATACCAACTAAAATCCCAGTCTTTTTGATTTTGTGAACAATAAAGAGTTGATTCTAAAATTTACATGGTAATATAAGATACCTAGCATGGCCATGACAATCTTGAAGAATAAAACGAAAATTTGGAGGGCTTACACTACAAAATATAAAGACTTTCTATAAATCTATAGTAATCAAGACAGTATGGTATTACAACGCATTAAAAAGAACAAACTACTGCTATATACAATATAAGGATGACTTTTATAAACACAAAAGATTATGATTCTATTTACTTAAAGATCAAGAACAAGAAAAACTAATTTACAGTAAGAAATGTTGTAACCTCTTGGAGGGTATTACCTAGAAAGGGATTTGTTCTATATCTTGAACCAGATGGTGGTTACTGTGTATGTGTCTGTGCGTGTTACGCATGTAAAAATTTATCAAGCTCAATAAATATGTGTGCTTTACTGTATATATGCTATAATTCAATTTCAAAGCCACACAAACATACAGATGTCAAACCAATGTGATACCACCACACACACTCTGGAGAAACTAAAATGAAGAAGACAAAAGATACTAAGTGTTGAGGAAGGCAAGAAACAACTGGAACTGTCTTATATTGAGAGTATGAGTATAAATTGGAATAAACACTCTGGGAAACCATTTGGTAATATTTACTAAGACTGAACATAAGCATACCTTAGGATTAGCTGTACCTACTTCAAGATATATACTTGAGAAATGTTCACCAAATAACTTATCCAAGAATGTTTACAGCAATACTGTTATAGTTCTAAACTAAAAACAACCCAAATGTCCATCAGTAGTGTAAACTTAAACTGTGGTATATCCGTTAGTGAGTTATATCAGATTACAAAGAATGAATGAACCATAGTTTTACACAATGATATGAATAAATATTACAAAGAATGTTAAACAAAAAATGCCAGACACTAAAGAGTATGCACTATGTGATCATATTTATAAAAAATTTCAAGCACGGACAAAACTAGTCTATGGGTTTAGAAGTTGGAATAGTGCTTATTCTTGGGAGCAGGGAAGGCAGTGTCTATGCAAGGACTTTAGGGAGACTTCTCGTACGCTAGTAATATAAAGGTTCTAGAGCTAAGCCGTAGTTACATGAATGTATCGATCTTGTGAAAATTCACCAAGTAATAAATACAAAATTGGTGCATTTTTCTGTATGAATGCATTCTTTAATAAAAAATGTTTACTCAAGAAGGCAGGGTCTTCTAAGGTACCATATTCTATTTAAATTCTGTTCTGATTTTTAACTTGATTAATGCAACAGATGTGCCCCTATAATTAATTAAATCACAGTTGCAATCAAAGTCATTTGCTTATTGATTTATGTGATCATTTTCAAGGTACTTTATCTTCATTTGCCATTGACCTTCAATTGACAGAGGCCTCAAACAGTTCAGTCTGGGCAACTATTCATTCCCATTTCTGCATCATGAGACTCCCAATGACCATATAATAATGCATTAGCAGTAATTTGTTTTTTTAAAAAAATCTAAAACATTTTAAAAAGAACCAAATTTATCTACTGGGTAAATTTGAATTAATATATATCTATTTTTTTAATTAAAAATTATAAAGTCATAAAAAGAAATTTTGCTAGTTGGAGCAGATAAAAGGGGAGTGAGGGCTGGGTGAAAAAGGTGGATGAATTAAGCAAAAAAAAAAAAAAAAAATCTCATAGACACAGACAACAGTATGGTGATTACCAGAGGGAAATGGGTAGGGGGGAAGGAGGGAGAAGACAGTAAAAGGGGCAATAGCGATAGAAGACTTGATTTGGGGTGGTGAACACACAATACAATATACGGATGATATATTATACAATTATATACCTGAAGCCTATATAATTTTATTAATCAATGTCACTCCAATAAATTCAATTAAAAATAAAAAAAATTTAAAAAGACATTATATAATTTACTTCTGTATTAAGAAATAAGTGACTGAAACTCAAGAAAATAATGACATGCACAAGGCTGGTTATTCATTCATTTATTTGCTCATACATTCAAATATTTATCAAGCACTTATACAGTTCCAGACACTGCCTTGGGCACTTTGGATATATCAGTGAAGAAGATGACTAAATATCTCTGCACTTTGGAAATTACATTCCTTCTTGGGAGACAAACAATAAAGAATATTTATAATTAATAAGTGAATATATGCGATGATCAATGCCGTGCACAACGGAAAAATCGAGGTTGAAGGTGATGGGGTGGTACTGGCCCAGCTCAGGAGTACTATGAAGGTCTTATTAATATAATGAGAATTAAACTATGTCTTAAAAAAAGTAAGGGAATTAGCCATGCAGGTAAATGAATGAAAAACCTCCTGGACTGAGAGAGCAGGCAGCCCAAAGGCACTAAAGCGGGACTGGAGTGCATTACCAGAAAGAACAGTCCGTGATTAGAGGCTTAAATTTTCAGCCCCATCCCCCATCCTCCAGAGAGGGGAGAAGGGCTGAAAATGAAGTTAATAACAGATGATGCCTACATGAGAAAGCCTCCATAAAATCCTAAAGAACGGGGTTCAGAGAGCTTCCGCATCTGTGAACATATCCACAAGCCGGGTGCGTGATACAACCCAGTTCCACGGGAACAGAGGCTACTGCGCTTGGAACACTCCCAGACCTCGCCCTGTTTATCTCTTCATCTGGCTGTTCATCTGAATCCTTTATTATAGCCTACAATAAACTGGTAAATGTAAGTAAATGTGTCCCTGAATTCTAGTGAATAATCGGAATAATTCAATGCGGAGGGGGTCATGGGAACCTCTGAACTGGAGCCAAATCAGATAGAAGTTGTGGGTAATTTACTTGGAATTGGTACCTAAAGTGCAGGGTAGTCCTGTGGGACTGAGCCCTTTATCTGTGGGATCTGATGCTATCTCCACGGTAGGTGGGGTCAGAAGTGAGCTAAATTGTAGGACCCCCAGCTGGTATTACAGATAAGCTTGGTTGGGATCTGCCCTGTCCCCTTTGGTGTCAGAAGTGTTGTGAGTATTGTGATAGTGTGAGAGTCAAGGGAAAACACAGGAGGAAAAATGAGGTTTGTCCTACATACTGACATGAACAGAGATAAAGTCACAATTAGATTATTTCCAGTGGATTTAAGGAGTGTTTTCAGTGACAGAGCCAGATGTAGAATTTAAGCCTTCCGATTATACAGTAAATCAAGCTGCTTCTTGATCTATCCTCAAGATTAATGTTTATTCAGTCCATGGGGATGTTCAATTTTGTTAAATGATTTTATTGTTTCACCAGACCTTGTGGAATTTATAGTTTTGTTTTTAATTTGACACACATAGGAAAAATGAATGTTTATGCTTTCATTAATAAACTAGAAATTGCTTAAGGATAATCAATGTGATTAATATTTTTGACTAGTGATGCAGTTGTTTTTACATTAATGAAAGGTAAAGACACTGATTTTGATATCACAAATCAATTTCATTTACTAAATCCAAACAATTCCAGGAAATGGTGGAAATGTCTAGCTTAATGCTTTTCTATTTCTGTCGAAAGCATTCATGGTCATTTAGAAATGCATTAACTCTATAGATAATGTCATAAATAAATTTCTCATAGCATTTTATGGTATTTCTAAACATCTCAGTTATGTGATCCTTATTTGATATCATTCTATCATTGTAAACAAGGTTTTAAACCCTTAATCATTACCCACATTCACTAAATCCAAAAGTTGTCATTTAGGAAGAGTTAATAATCTAATAAATGTTTCTGAATATTTATTTAATAATTCATATATAATGAATAAATTAGCAATTAATTAATGGGGAGAGTGAGTCATTTTAAGAACATTTTAGACTGATTGTACACTGAGTTTTTTGGTATTAGGAACCAATGATTGTTTGGAAATATATTTTACTAGTTCAAGTATCCTCAACAACTCTTCAGAAACTCATGCTTATCCCATTACTTTTCTACCATATAATACATGTAAAGTGAACCAGGGTTGGGAAAAGTCAAAATACTGAAGCCACTATTAGGAAGACTAAAAATGTCTTATGTCCTTTAATAAATATCTTTCAGAATAAGTACAAGTTGTATTTTATTTCACCCCCAGGGAAGTCTATTAGATGGAACACACTTTTTATTGGGGGAATTTGGCTAAGAAGTGTATCAGTTTCCTGTTGCTGCTGTGGCAAATTGCCACAAATTTAGTGACTTTAAGTAACACAAATTTATTTTATTTCAGTTCTGGAATTCAAAAATACAGGGCCAGCAAAGCTGTGCCTTCTGGGGGCTGTAGGGTGGGTTATCTTCCCTTGCCTCTTCCAGCTTTTGTCACTGCCTGCATTTCCAGTCTCGTGGCTCCACATTACTCTGCTCTCTGCTTCCTCCCTGGCATTAACTCTGACCCTCATACCTCCCTGTGATTAGGAATCCAGCGATTACATTGGGCCTGCTGGAGTCACCTAGGATAACCTCTTCAAGGTCCTTAGCGAAATCACACCTGCAAAGTCCCTTTTACCCTGTAAGGTAACATGTCTCCAAGTTCCTTAAATTAGGACATGAACATCACTGGTGGTGATAGAGGGGGAGTGTTCCATTATTCAGTCTCACCAGTTTTAACAAAGTTCTATTTAATGATTTCTGGACAAAGTGGTGTACGATTATCAACAAAATAAATGTTGACATGTCATTATTTAGATCTTACTCTTTGATATCAGCCATGATTATTATCTGTCACTTCCAACCAGAGGGCAATTTCTGCAATAGTGAATTTGATTTTCACTATTTTGAACTTAATGTCTGTAAGTTCTATGAGCGAATGATGGGGTGATGAGTTTATAAGTCTAGGACTCCTTAGTCTCTGTCATGAAAAGGGTTGAGTACTGTATGAATGTTGTTTTGGATAAAGGCAGCACTTCAAAAGTGGGCTAAAAAACTCCTTTCAAGAAATGTGAACTCCATGGTTTTTATACTAATGCTTCTGTTAGAACTATAAGGTTATCATATGTATTAAATTGTTACCTAAATATATCATATATCTGTCATATCGAATTACTGCCTTCTGAGTGCTGTATTTTACAGAGAACATTTACAAAACAGAGGAACATTCAGGGAGGTGGATGGCATAAAAATAAAGTACTCATGTCATATGAATGATCACAGGATATTTTCACATACAGAAAACTATTGGATAATTAATTATTGGTGAGGAAGATAAGGTAGTTCTTCTAAAGCAATTGAAATTGGAAAAGGTGCAATTAAAGGGGAAAGACTGATTAATAGGTCAAAGTAGAGGGGAGGTAGATTTACCTTTATTAAATAAACACCCAAAACGAAAGCTCAGATTTGTCTTTAGATTGATATGAATTTGAATTGCAGTTATAATTCTTAAAGTTACCCTTAAGTTCCAGAAATTTACACTGAAACAGTCCAAAGTAATTATTATTTGGAGTAAATCTGAAATAAACAGGTTGCAATATATTTTTTTAAAATTTCAAAACATTGAGAGCTGTAACAATTGATTTATATAACATCTGCCAAATAGAAAAATTAACTGAAACATCCAAAATATTTCTTTGTGATAGGCAGATAAATAATAGGTTAGTAATGAAAAGGTTTTAATTATCTTCTAAAAGTATGGTACTGATTTCTTAGTGTTTCATGATAATTAAAGCAAACATTTTATAATTCATTTAATATTACAATTATGACTTTGAAGAGTTTGCATCCTAATATAATGACATAGGTGTTTATAATACTCTCATTAAAACCAAACTAATACAGGCCATCTAATCTGTCAGCCATTTATTAATAATCGATATGGAGAAGTTAGTTCTTTGAATGTAATACTAATGGCCAGAAATTTTTCCTTAGTGCTTTTTGTATAATGCCTGTTATTACATTGCATTATAATAACTTGTTTAGATTTTGCTTATATTCATTGTACTATAAATTCATCTCTTTACCTACATTCCCTTATGTGATGCTTGGTACAACACAGGATTAAGAAAATATTGATTAGGTTATATTAATACAGATAATTAAACATAGACAAACTTGGGTTGACTTTGTGTAGATTAAATAGTGTTATCAAGGGGGATATTGGGACTTTTCCCCCTGAATGGATATCCTGCTGTTTGCTATTAGAACTTTATTCCTTATGTCAGAGCTAAAAACTTGGAATGCCACTACAGTGACCTGGTTTAAGAAACAGGAAGAAATAAAAACTGGACTACCCCAAGGAGCCCATAGATACCCTGCCCCATCAGAAGGGTCCCTTTGCCTCTCAGCTCCAGCCCCCTGTGGCCGTGAAGAACAGTGTAACCAGGTATTCTGAGTTTTAATGCGAAGGCAGAAATCTGGATTTTTATGTAAACATTTCCAATTTTTAAATATTGGTTACTGTGTGATCCATAAAAACCTGTCTTTAAACCATATATCATTTGGTGCTGCCTGTCCATCATCTCACTTTTAGGTCTAGAAGACTCTTCTTATTGGCTGGAGGGAAAATATTCCAGATGAGAAGCACAAAGTGAACAAAGACTGTGCAATGATGTTCCAAGTACAGAGAACAGACACATTTTATTTTATTTTTTTAAATGGAGGGTTTCGTTGGAAGGAGCTGGAGGTGAATCTAGAGTGTGGTTGGTGGCAAGAATTGTGAGAGCTATTAGACAAGCTATGAGATTTAGGACTAGCTTGACTGAGAAGAGATCTGGAACCGAATGATGTAACACACAGGGAGGGGTGGTGAAGCTGCTTAGCTGGACCAAGAAAAAGATGAGGGCCCCAGGAGAAGGAAAGGGGAATGGTCGCTGTTCAATGAGAATATAAGGATGGGCAGGACATGGCTGTGGGGAGGCTGGCCTTCGGAGTCCGAAAGAAACAGGCAAGGACTCAGCTGCTCTCCCAGCCAGCAGGTGGATCATGGCAACAGTGAACTCTGTCATTAGACTCTCAGAAAGGGCCTGAGCAAGCAGGCGATTGGCACAGGGCTTGCTATGTATCCAACGACAGTCATGGAAGTGAACTCAAGGACACTTCTCCAGCAAAACTGATACCATCCAAGTAGGCATTCAGCATGAGGGAACAAATCAGAGAATCACTGCTGGAGTTAGTGTAAAGAACGGAGAAAAAAATTTGATGACAAGGAAAATGTCATAGGCCTTTTCAAGAGAGTAGCCACAAAAGAGTATAGTGGAAGTGCCAACAGGATGAGTAAATGCCAGGCTGCGGGGTGACAATCTAGGCTTCTTTGATCCCCAACTGATAATGGGAGTGGCTAAGACCATAGGTTAGGGTAAGATGGTCCCGGAAGTTTCTACTGGTTGGTTATTCAGGCAGGAAGACAAGTAGGCTATTAAACATTTTGCTTCTGACATTTCTGTTGTTGAGGCAATTTTCCTTTGAGAAATTTCAGTTGCTGAATACAGCTAGTCAACCAGGTTGAAGGCTATTTATTGAACTATTTAAGGAAGAGTTAGAAAAGAACTTTTTCCACAACCTTTTTCCCCCCAACACTGCAAACTAGATTTTCCATGGAAATCACACACTGTGTAAACTTTATGTCATTGAAAAATATTCTATCACTATAAAAATACCACTTGAGTATTTTTCTTCCTTTAGCTGGCTCTGACTGTACTATACAAAAACAAAAACAAAAACACACAATCACCTTGAAGGTATTAGGTTTTAAAACCTCACTACCTATCAGGTGTGCTTTGTGTGGATCTTGATCTTAAAATACAGGACCAAACTGAACAAAGAAAACCCTGCACAGAATTATTTATGCATTCATCCATTATTTCTTTCTTTCTTTCTTTCTTTCTTTCTTTCTTTCTTTCTTTCTTTCTTTCTTTCTTTCTTTCTTTCCTTATTTATCAAAAAATAGGAAATGTGTAGCTAAAGCATAGGATACTCAGTGTAATGCTATAAAGGTAATTAAAAACAATTATTAAAGAACATCAATATTAGGATAATAATTATAACTAAATAACTCTACAGAGATGGTATACACCAACGGTTATTAATGTCTGTATCAGGGTAGTAGAATAATAGATGGTTCCTTTCCTTTGGCTCTAAAAAATCATGTTTATTAATTTTTAGGTGATATGAAAGTATTAAAAATCATAGAAGAAATTTTGGAAATTATAGCAACACCCAAAGAAGAAAAAGTCCCCTGAAAACCAGTGAAAACCATTCCTATAATGTGGTGTACTTCCTTCCAGTCCTGTTTTACTTTTTTCCATCTGTTCACAGGCTTGTTCCTGGCTGTGTCCCACAATGATAACAACACTGGGAACCCAGGGCATGTATGCTACATATCATCATTTTTTCTATGCACTGATACTACATTTTTATGTCATTAAGTACTTTCAAAACTTGAATGTTAATGGCTACATAATTCTAGCATATGAATGCACTGAGTTTCTGGATACTTAAAAGCTCTAAAACATTGATTTAGATTTGTGGTGGAAGTCGATTATGAATTCAGGTAAGCTTGGCTTCATCATTGCCATGAACTTATCAGTATTTTTTAAAAGCTGCATTTCCTTCTCAAACTACCTATAGTTTCCATATTCAGGCACATATTTTGTTTGTAAAATGCAATAACAAAAACAGATTCCACTGACTAAGTAGGAGATCTTGAAAGCAAATCACGCTCATTTTGCTTTATAAAAACATCATTATGTACACAGGAGTTTTAGAATTTTTCTGGAATTTTACTTTGATCATTGAATGATTGAACAGATATAGTTTGTTCTTAGTAGAATGTTTAGGACTATATCATTCAGAGAAGAAAAGTTAAACAATGAAAATCAATCAAAGGTTGGAAGATGGTGGCGGAGTAGGTGGGAGCTAAACCCTCTTGCTCGTGCACCCAACTGGGACACCTAGCTGATCTTCTGAAGAACTGAGTGATCAGCCAATGAAATTCCAGCTTATCTGAAGTTTGGAAGCCAAAGATTGCAGGGGATAACAGAAAATGGACGATCCACAGGAGAGAAAAAAAAACGAAACAGAGAACAAGAAATGGAGCCCAACCCCGCTTAGACTGTGGCATCAGGGAAGACAGCAGAACCCATTTGGTGGGTTTAAAGTCAGCAGGTGGCTTTTTTTCTTACTTTTTTCCTTATATTTGTAAGACGATGAGATCTGGACCTGTAAAAGGACCAAAGACAGATCCTGAGAGAGATCAGAAGGCTAACACCAATAACTGAGAAAAATTTCACTTTGATATCCTTCAGAACATGCATTTTGTTTTTTATTTTATTTTTTTGTTATTTTTACTCTTTATATACTTAAATTTTTAAATTTTTTTCCTTATGTTTAGTTTTCTTTGTTTGATTTCCTTGTTTGACTAGTTTTCCTGTCCTACCTTTCCTATTACATTTTAATTTCTCTTCTGACACTGAATCTGTATTCTAATAACACACTACTCTTGGTCTTTTAATTTTTATTCTTTCTATTCAGAGTAAATACTGCTTATCTTATTATTGTTGTTCCAAATCCCACATGATACCCTACCTGGTTTTGGGCCCATTTTGTTATCTTCCTGAGCTTTATTACTGTTGTGGTTAACTTAATTTTCTCTGACACTACCCCAAGTTTTTATCACTTACTCTCACTATATCTCATCATCGTACCCCACATAGGCATTTGCTTTCTGGAGTCAGCTCATATTCTCCTCTCCCCCCACCCCCACCCAATAAGAGTCTTATCTCTTTTTTGCCTTGTATAAAAAGTGGCTACTTGGGTGAATTATCATGCTTATTGTGGTACTTCTCCAAGGATCTCCTATCTATTCCCTACTTGTTAGTACTTTAATTCCCACAGAACTCTCCCCTGCTGTTTTACTCCATTTCACCTTTGCCCTGCCCCTGATCATGTACAAGATAAGGTGGGAGTTTGTTACCAGTAAACCCACAGGAGGAGAGAACCCACCAGTAAGGGAGCCACCAATAGGAAAAATCCAGTTGCAAGAGGAGACATCACACAAATGGAAGAAAGGGCAAACCTGGAGCATCCAGACAAAGAGATCAAAGAGACCATACCACTGAGTCCCACAGAACTCCTACCACAGAAATTCACACTACAAAGAGAGCTGGCAAAGCAGAGCATCAAGAACCACAGAACCAAATAAAAAGAGTTCCTGAAAATGAGGAGACAAAGAAAGGACAAGCAACTGAAAGGAATAGAAGACTCCCCAATAAAAAAGCTGAATGAAACGGAGGCAAGCAAACTATCAGATATTGAATTCAAAAGAATGGTGATAAGGATGCCCAAGGAACTCAGAGACAACTACAAGGAACGGAATGAGAACTACAACAGTATCAAAAAGGAAATAGAAACCTTAAACAAAAACCAGGAAGAAATGAAGAATACAATTTCTGAAATAAAAAATACACTAGAAGGAATTACAAGCAGGCTGGATGAAGCAGAGAACCAAATTAGTGAGCTGGAAGATAAGGTAGAAAGAAATACCCAGGTAGTGCAGCTAGCTGCATGAAAAAAGACTAAAAAAATATAAAGATACCTTAAGGGAAATGCAAGACAACATGAAATGCAACAACATTTGAATCATAGGAACACCAGAAGGAGAAGAAAAGGGGCAAGGGATAAAAATCCTGTTTTAAAAAATAATAACAGAAAACTTCCCAAACTTGGAGAGGGGAAATACAATGAAAGTTCAGGAAGCACAGAGAGTCCCAATCAACATGAACCCAAACAGGCCTACTCCAAGACATATCAATAAAAAATGCCAAGTTTTAAAGACAAATAGAGAATCTTAAAAGCAGCAGGGGAGAAACAATAAGTAACATACAAGGGTGCAAAGATAAGGCTAGCAGCTGATATCTCCACAAAAATGGCATAAGCCAGAAGGGAATGGCAAGAAATATTCCAAGTAATGAAAAACAAAGGTCTGCAACCAAGACCATTACCCAGCAAGCCTCTCAATTAAAATGGAAGGCAAAATAAGGAGTTTCCCAGACAAAAGAAGGCTGAAAGAATACACCTCTACCAAACCAGCATTGCAAGAGATGCTAAAGGGACTGCTATAAGAAGAGGAAGAAAAAGACAGAGAGAGAGGAACACAGGTACAAAGAGGGAAAAATGAAAAAGTACCTGTCAATACAACCCTAAATGTTAATGGATTAAATGCTCCAATCAAAAGACATAGGGTAGCTGAATTGATAGAAAACATGACCCATACATATGCTGCCTAAAAGAGACCCATCTCAGAAAAAAGACCTACACAGACTGAGAGTGAAGGGTTGGAAAAAAATATTCCAAGCAAATGGGCAGGAAAAAAAAAAGCCAGGGCAGCAATATCAGACAAAATAGATTTCAAAACAAAAGCCATAAAAAGAGATACTGAAGGACACTACATAATACTCAAGAGAAGAATCCATCAAGAAGACATAAACATTGTAAATATATATGCACCCAACACAGGAGCACCCACATATATAAGGAAAATCTTGGAGGACTTCAAGAAAGATATAGATAGCAACACTCTTATACTAGGGGATTTTAACACCCCGCTGTCAAAAATGGATAGATCTTCTAAACAAAATATCAACAAAGATATTGTGGCACTGAACAATGTGCTAGATTAAATGGGCCTAACTGATATATATATAGAAACTTTTATCCCAAAGAAACAAAATACACATTCTTTTTAAATGCACAAGGAACATTTTCAGATAGACCACATGATAAGTCACAAAACAAGCCTCAACAAATTCAAGAAAATTGAAATCACATCAAGCATTTTCTTGGACCATGAGGGCCTGAAACTAGAAACTGACCTCAAGGAAAAAACTCAAAAACACTCAAACTCATGGAGAGTGAATAGCATGCTATTAAACAATGAATGGATTAATAATGAGATCAAGCAAGAAATCAAAAGCTTTCTGGAAACAAATGAAAGTGAACACACAACTGTCCAAAACTTATGGGATACAGCAAAGGCAGTTCTGAGAGAGAAGTTCATAGTGATATATATCTACCTGAAAAAGATAGAAACATTTCCAATAAACAACTTAACATGACATCTACAAGAACTGGAGGACAACAACAAACAAAGCCCAGAGCAATTAGAAGGAAGGAAATAACCAAGATGAGAGCAGAATTAAATGACATAGAGACTAAGAGAACAATTCAAAGGACCAATAAATCCAGGAGCTGGTTCTTTGAAAAGATAAACAAAATCAACAAGCCTTTAAGCAGACTCATCAAGAAAAAAAGGGAGAGGACCCAAACAAATAAAATTAGAAATGAAAGAGGAGAGATCACAACTGATACCACAGAACTACAAAGGACTATAAGAATTTACTACAAAGAACCATATGCCAAGAAATTTGAAAACCTGGGTGAAATGGACAAAATCCTGGAAAAATATAACCTTCCAAAACTGAATGAAGAAGAAGCAGAAAACCTGAATAGACTGATACAGCTGGTGAAATGAAAGCAGTGATCAAAAGCTTCTCGGCACACAAAAGCCCCAGACTGGATGGTTTCCCAGGAGAATTCTACAAAACGTTTAAGGAAGAATTAACCCCTATCCTTCTCAGACTATTCCAAAGCATCCAAAAAATAGGCAAGACTCCCAAATTCTTTTTATGAAGCTAGCATCATCCTAATACCAAAATCAGATATAGACACCACAAGGAAAGAAAACTACAGACTAATATTGCTGATGATCATAGACACTAAAATCCTCAACAAAATATTGGCAAACCGCATCTAGCAATACATTAAAAAGATCATCCACTATGATCAAATGGGATTGATCCCAGGGATGCAAGGATGGTACAATATTTGCAAATCAATAAATGTAATACATCACATAAACAAAAGGAAAGACAAAAAAAGATCATATTAATAGATGCAGAAAAAGCATTTGATAAGTTATAGCACTCATTTATGATAAAATCACTCAGCAAAGTGGGAATAAAGGGGGCATACCTCAACATAATAAAGGTTATATATGAGAAACCTACATCCAACATTATACTGAATGGGCAAAAACTAAAAGTTTTCCCACTAAGATCGGGAAAAAGACAACGATGTCTGCTTTTATCACTTTTCAACATAGTATTAGAAGTCCTCGCCACAGCCATAAGGTAAGAAAAAGAAATAAAAGACATCCAAATTGGAAAGGAGGAGGTAACACTGTCATTGTTTGCAGATGACATGATAGTGTACATAGAAAACCTGATAGACTCTGCCAACAAACTACTCGACCTAATAAGTGAATTTGGCAGAACATCAGGATACAATACTAATATTCAGAAGTCGAAGGCATTTTGGTACACCAACAATGAAATATCAGAATCAGAAATCAAGGGGAAAATCCCATTTACTATAACAACAAGAAAAGTAAAGTACCTAGGAAAAAACTTAACCAAGGAACTGAGAGACCTGTACTCAGAAAACTACACAACCCTGAAGAAAGAAATTAAGGGAGACACAAATAAATGGAAGCATATTCCATGTTCATGGATTGGAAGAATTAACATCATCAAAATGTCCATACTACCTAAAGCAATTTACAGATTCAACACAATCCCTAATAAAATACCAATTACACATTTCACAGATATAGAACAAACATTTCAAAAATTTATGTGGAACCATAAACGACTCCAAACAGCTGCAGCAATTTTGAGAAAGAAGATCAAAGCGGGAGGGATCACAATGCCTGACATCAAACTATATTATAAGGCCACTGTAATCAAAATAGCCTGGTACTGGCATAAGAACAGACACATAGATCAATGGAACAGAATAGAGAGCCCAGAAATAAACCCGTGTCTCTATGGTCAATTAATATTTGACAAAGGGGGCAAAAGCATAAAATGGAGTAAAAATAGCCTCTTTAACAAATTGTGTTGGAGCATCTGTTCAGCTACATGCAAAAAAATGAAACTTGACCACCAACTTATACTATACACAAAAATTAACTCAAGGTGGATAAAAGACTTAAATATAAGTCGCAAAACTATAAAAGTCCAGAGGAGAGCATAGGCATGAAAATATCAGATAGTCTATGCAACAATATTTTCACCGATATGTCCCCTAGAGCAAGGGACATAAAGGAAAGAATAAACAAATGGGACTTTATCAAAATAAAAATCTTCTGCATGGTTAAAGAAAACATCAGCAAAATGAAAAGGAAACCAACCATATGGAAAAATATGTTTGTCAATGATACCTCAGACAAGGGTTTGATCTCCAAAATATATAAAGAACTCACATGACTCCACTCTAGGAAGTCAAGCAACCGAATTAAGACATGGGCAAAGGACGTGAACAGACACTTCTCCAAGAAAGACATATACAGGGCCCAGAGACATATGAAAGGATGCTCAACATCACTAGCCATCAGAGAGATGCAAATTAAAACTACAAAGAGATACAACTTTACACCAGACAGAATGGTCATCACAAACAAATCAACAAACAAGTGCTGGTGAGGTTGTGGAGAAAAGGCAACCCCAGTACACTGTTGGTGGGAATGTAGACTGGTGCAGTCACTGTGGAAAACAGTATGGAATTACCTCAGAAAACTAAAAATGGAACTGCCTTTTGACCCAGCAATTCCACTGCTGGGATTATACCCTAAAAATCCAGAAACACCAATTCAAAAGAACCTATGTACCCCAATGTTCATAGCAGCACAATTTACAATAGCCAAGTGTTGGAAGCAACCTATGTGCCATCCGTAAGTGAGTGGATCAAAAAACTATGGTACATTTACACAATGGAATACTATGCAGCAGAAAGAAAGAAGGAGCTCCTACCATCTGTGACAGCATGGATGGATCTGGAGAACATTATGCTAAGTTAAATAAGCCAGGCAGTGAAAGACAAATACCATATGATTTCACCTATAAGTGGAGACTAATCAACAGAACAAACAAGCAAGTTAAATGTAACTGGAGACATTGAAATGAAGAACAAACTGATAGTGAACAGAGGAGTGGGGGGAGGGGAAGACAGGGTGAACAGGTTAAGGGTGGTCAAGGAACATATATATGGGACTTGTGGACAAAGTCAAGGAGGGGTGGGGTTGAGGGTTGGGGGGGGTTGAGAGGTGGGGAGAAAATTGGATAAAACTGTACTTGAACAACAATAAAAAAATTTAAAAAAATCATAAACTCTGCAAAGAAAAAAACCCCCAAAAAGAACAAAAACAAAAACAAACACAAAAGAAAAGTTAAACAATGAAATTGATGATTAGAGAAGCATAACTAATATTAATATAATGGGAAGTTCTTTTTTCATATATCTTCAAAACATTAGAGAATGACTATACATGAAAAAAATCAAAAGCTGTTTTATTGCAATCAGTACTTGTTTGAGGCCTAAAGAATTTTTTATTTTCTATTGGTTGATGTTTAATTTACATAATGACTCTATGCAAGTATTACATTTTTGCATATAAGGTTTATATATATTACATCTCTATACATTATTATAATCAATACATTTTAGTTTTCTAAATAATTTTGTTTTCTTCTGGTCAATGTTTTCTACATAATTTCTCTATTCAAATATCAATTATATTTTCTATAATATATATGCAGTGTGTGTATGTATATATCTATGTTTATACAAAATAATACAATTAATAAATAATAATACAAGAATAAACTGTTTTACATACTCACAAATGTAAACCTACTTTTGTGTACCCCTTATATAGATATATATTTATATTTCTACACGCATTTCTATGGGAATCTGTTTCTATAAAATTAGATAAAACCTGTCTTTCTGAGTTGACAAAAGAAAGGAAAAGTGGTTAACGGAAACACTTTTCCAAATAGAGCTACAAGAAAGCATAAACATAAACTTAAAAAAATATGAAGATTTGATGGTTGTCTTAAATATGGATTGTCATAAAGATAATGGTTGTTTCACAGGCTCGGAGGCAGAACTGTTATGAAGTCAGGTTTTTTTTCCCCTAGTTCCTGTGGCAATGTGATTGGCAGAGATGATGTATATTATCAGTTTGATGATACCGCCCCAGAGCGACTGATGGATATAATTATGATTTCTAGTAGGGAAAGTGCTCTAGACATGATATGTTATGGAAAGATAAAATGTATGTTTATGTTCTTACATGACATGACCTTGGTTTTGAATTTTAGATTTCTTAGATATGCTAAAACAAAACAGAGACCATACCTCAAAATCCCCCAAACAGCAAAACCACTTAAACCATGTTAGCAAAACTAAATTGAGCTAATTTCATGAACATATGTGAAACTTAGGTTATTTCTTATAAATGTCTCTGATAGGTATAAACAAAACTTAGTCCAAAACTGATACAAGATAATTACTTTTAACCAGTCTCCACCATCTGGAAATCCCTATTGGAATAACCAATCATTGTCAAGATTAGATAACTGCCTCATTTTCACATTATAAGCCAGCCTGTAATGTCGTACCTCTGACCTTTATACCAGCTTTGAGCTTGAAGGCTCCATTTGTGAACAGTTTGTTTCTCACTGAACACAATTTTCATATCAAGTAAGGCCCTCTGGACTTTTGTGTTTTCTTTTCTTTTTTTTTTTTTTTCTGGAAACATCTAGTCTTTCCTGAGTTTGGCCTCAAGTCCCAGGTTTTTTATTTTGTTGAGTTTTTTTTATTTATTTAACTGTCTGACTTAAAAACAATTCATTTTATATTTTCCATTACCTATTAACCCCCTTATATTCCCCTCCCCCCTGTAATCACCACACTGTTGTCCATGTCCACAAGTACTTTTTTTCTTTTCAAATGATCCCTCTACCCCCTAACCTTTCCCCCAAATAGCTGTCATACCGTTCTTTATCTATGAGTCTGTCCTCGTTTTCATTGTTAGTTCAATTTGTTCATTAGATTCCACGTACAAGTGAAGTCATATGGTTTTTTTCTTTCTCTGACTGGCTTATTTCACTTAGCATAATGTTCTTCAGGTCCATCCATGCTGTCTCAAAGAGTAAAATTTTCTTCTTTTTATGCCTGAGTAGTATTCCATTGTGTAAATGTCCCATAGTTGTTTTATCCACTCATCTATTGAAGGACACTTGGGGTGCTTCCGCATCTTGGCAATTATAAATAATACTGCAATGAACATAGTGGTGCTATGTTCTTTCAAATTAGTTTTTTGGGTTTCTTCAGATGTATTCCCAAAAGTGGGGTTGCTGGGTGAAAAAGCAGGCCCATTTTGAAATTTTTAGGTATTGCCATACTACTTTCCACAGTGGTTGCAAATGGGATTACATCAAACTAAAAAGTTTCTGCACAGCAAGAGAGACCATCACAAAATGAAAAGACAGCCTTTGGAATGGGAATACACCTGATAAGGGGTTAATATCCAAAATGTATACAGAACTTATAAAACTCAACACCAAAAAAAACCAAACAATCCAATTAAAAAATAGGCAAAGGGCCTGAATAGACACTTCTCCAAAGAGGAAATACAGATGACCAATAGACATAGGAAAAGATGCTCAACATCACTAATCATCAGAGAGATGCAAATTAAAAGCACAATAAGATACCACCTCATACCTGTCAGAATGGCTACCATCAATAAATCAACAAACAACAAGCGCTGGTGAGGATGTGGAAGAAAGGGAATCCTTTTGGTGGGAAAGTCAGGCTTTTCTTTTTTTACACATGCTGAAAACCTGCAGAAATCTGACAGGAAGTAAACTGGGTTGAAACAAAGTGTGGATCCTTGCAGGTTATAAAAAAGATAAGCGACTTCCTATTTGGCGGCAAATTTCAGTGACAAAAGTTAAGACTCAGGAAAATATCCCAACAACAGTAACAGCCCTCAACATGAAGTTCTCTAGTTCACTACAGAAAATTGTGTTAGGTAAATATAGGGCAGTCTGGGAAGGTGGGTTTTCAATATGTTGCTAATAACAGTCTCAGAGGGGAGGAATTTTAAATGATCCTTTAATGAGACAGGTATATTTTAATGATTTTCTCATCCTGAATCAATAAAACAAAAGTCATGGAGTGTCATAATAAATACTGGCTGAGCTAAAATTTGATTTCCCAAGTGCACAGGGTTTTACTTAATAGGAAGTATTTTATATCATAAAAATCCCCACTGCTCATGCTTCACTCATATCCACTCCTATGGGGGAATAAAAGCAGCCTCTTAAACGACAGGATCATCCATTGCAGCATCGATGGTCTATAAACAGCAGAGAATTTAGTGGTAAAATGCCCCACATTTAAGACTGGTAACTGTTGAGTTTTAAATTCTGTACTTTTTATCACAGACTAAAATGTAATTAGAGACTATAATTACATAAAAAGTAGTAAAAGTTGGTTGTCACACAGAGGGTCAAAATACATTTTATTTCAATGCTTTTTTATTAATATTCTTATTTTTTAAAGATTATTAGTAATTAAAAATTTTTTAACCTCTTAGCTAAATTCAATTCAGATGCTCACAGTGGAATGTCTGTGTTTTAATAGTCAGAAGACTAATGAAATCTGTTCATTTTTAAGTGATAAACAATGCATGTCCCTAAATGGCAACTTTATTCTTTCAGGAATCTTCAGAAATTCTTCAGATTCGACTCTTGTAGGAAAGTAGATGAGTTACGCTTGAAGAAAGTAATCTGATTCTTGTGGCTCATACAAGTTAAAACAGAACAAAAGAAAATACACACACTCACACACACAGAGCTTTATGCACAGAGTACTTAAAAAAAAAAGGATTAACGAACTCTTTATTATTTGCTTAAATTAGCAAGAAAGGTTTATATTCTCTGCTTAGAAAGTTTACGTGGCTATGGATTCTTTGTTTGGAAATACTGCCTACCACAAAAAACATCCTTAATTGAATCAAGGTATTCACAGAGAAGTACTGACAATACACATATCCCGGAGCAGTTGGTTCTTGCCTTGCCAGAAGTTATGGAGGCCATCAATTGTCCCCCAAAGCAGCGTCGGTCTGGTTCAAGAAAGGCTCCAGGCAGGGTGTCAAATCTTTGTTGTGCCTTCTCTAGTAGAGAGCACGGTTTAAATGTACTGCAGACAGAGGAAGCGCCTATGTTTAATGATTCTAAATTATCTTCCCAGGGAGGCGGTAGTGTTTTCAAGGTTTTCATTAAATTGTCAGCTGTCTGAAGACCGACTCTGGGTCTTCTTGCTCATCAAGCTGTGCTTACAGTACAGTCAGTATGGGCTTTGGACCTTAGCAGGTGGTACACAATCATTTTTGAAGGATTAAATGTTCAGTTGACAGCACATTAACATTTATGTGGAAAACGAGCTTTTTAGAGTTTTATCTTAGAAAATGCTGACATGGATAACAAGTCAGCATAAAACAAGATGAGTTTTGATAATCACCTATGTGAAGTCCAGATATGTTACCAAGTTTGTATCCATATTAGAAAAAACACACATACATATACACTCACGATGAGAACCAAATCACCCTCCCCCAAATTTGCTTTACTGTTAACTCCACTGTATACATATTTACAGAGTAAGTCAGTATTTTAAAAATGTAAGCTCAACCCTGACACTTCATTGCTTAAAATGCTCCAGTGGCTTCATCTTCATTAGAATAAAGTCTGGATTCCCACCCAGGCGCTCAGAAGTCAGAGCCCTGCCCACTTCTCCAAACTCATCTCTATGCCTCTCTGTCACCCCCGAGCTACACAGGCCTTCCTGAGGTTCCAAGGACACGCAACTGTCTTCTAACAAAGGGCCTTTGCCTGGCTTTTGTCTAACTTTGTGTTCCGCATGGAATGCTCTTCCTTTTGATCTCAACATAGTTAGTCCATTCTTTTCATTCAGATCTGATTATTCAGAAGTGACATTCGATCATTCTGTAAAACATTGTAGTATTTAATCATCGGCATAGAACATATCTCTATTTTATTGTTTATTTGATTTGCTTGTTTACTGACTGGCTGTTGGTTTTCCTCACCACTGGAAATTAAGTTCCATGAAACACAGGATTTTGTCTCTGCTCTTTCTGGACTCTCAAAATGGGGCCTCGCATGTATTAGAAATGTCAATAAATATTTTTGAATAAATGGAAACATGGATTAGGTACAAGAAGAATTATAAGAGGCAGTATAAAATTGAAGGAGTGAGTCAGGAACTGTTTGATTGGGAAACAACCTTATAATATAGCAGAATAAATCAGAATATATTTAGAAAATTATTTTATGGTAAAACTCAGAGTTGTGTGAATATTTCTTCTGTATTATAACATTTTAATTGTTTTTTTAACATGAAAAGTTAAATGGAACACTACACATAAAAGACTCCTGGTATTGACATAATTATAATAATAAACCAAATAAATAAATCACAAGAAAGTGGTTAAAAGGTCAGGGTAGCAAAGAAAAGGATCAAAGTCTGTACTTCATGGATTTCAGACCCAAACTGGGTGAGGTGCTCTCTCCGAGGACCGGAAACACGGATTCCTAGAAGTGATTACCCTCTGCAGACCCTATTCACATATGGCTGAAAAACTGGAGTTGGGTGGATGGAAAGGCAAAGAGAGCTGGTCTATCAAGAGAAAAAATTAAAGCAGTTGCACCCTGACAGATAGAAATGAGATATAATATTTATAAGATCCCAGAAGGGAAAAAAGAGTGCCTTTTCTGATAGCATTTGTGGACAGCTTCTCTGGGTTTGACTGTCCATCACAGGTTTTGGGTCCAAGGAAGCACTTATGTGCTTCCTTATTTATCTAAATATTTATTTACACTTCAGCTAAAAGAGTTTATGTTCTTATAAACAAAGGGATGCTGGTTAACATGGTGATACACGCAAATTCTTTAGATAGGAATCACATTTTAAATTATATTGGCTAAATCCTATAGTTATAAAATATAGCACCCCCAGCCTGAACCTGGAAATTTTGACATTTTGCTAAACTCTATAGATTTCATAATTAGCTATACAAGGTGGGGAAAAAGTAGGTTTACAGCTGTTTGTATGGAAAATAATAACATGATTAATAAATAATTATACAAGAATAAACTTTGTTTCACATCCTCACGACACTGTAAAATCTACTTTTGCCCCACCCTCCATATGGATGTAATTTTGCAATCAACAGATGAAAGAAAAATACATGCAAAAATATAACTGATAAATAAAATATCTCGAGTAAGATTTTGGAAATAATAATGTAAAATTATCTGAAGATATGACAGAATGAAAGGCTGGCCTAAGCTGGGCATGGGCCCAACCTGAAATCATGAAAAAAAATGCCCTCCAGGCTCACATCTAGGTCACACTCAGTGGCTGAACAATGAAAAAGCTTTGTCTGAATGGACAAACTTGGAAGACGTCATGTGTTTCATTCAGGTCATGATGGAATAGCAGCCAAGAATTAGATTGATTACAAGACAATTAGAAAACTAGTTGGGTTTTCACACAGGAAAAGGGATAAAAAAGCTCAATAAAATCATACTAATTGAACAGATTGCAAATTTTACCTTAAATTTGTTCTTTCTAGTAATTGCATTATATTAGTCTGCATCTTGCTTGATGCCTTTAACATTAAAATTCATATCATTTGATAAAACATGGCCTTTCTGGCTTCCAGATGTTTTCTATTTCTTCTAATCTCATTATTCTTTTTTCCCTCCCTTCTCTCATCCCCTCCCCTCCCCTTCTCCCTGTATTGCCTTCCTTCTTCCCATTTTTCCTCTAAGTTTTTATTTTTATTAAAATCATATATACCTGGAGCTATATGCATGAGGGTTAAAGAGCAAATAGTTTTATAAGACTGGTTAAGAAAAACACCATTCAGAGCCTCTCTATTCCCTTCTCCCTGAAGCAATTCAATTCTTCTGAACTCCTTCAGTAGATCCTTTGGGTATTTATCTCCAGAGCTCATATAACCTGCTCGTGTGGTTACTTCTTGATTTTTCAGTTTTGTGTATTGATTTCTGACAAGAAGGATAAGGATTTAGCTTTTATCCTTTTCGCCTCCCCTCCCCATTCCACATGTTGTTCATTCCATCATCTTTTAAAATTAATTTGCAGCATAATTTAGTGATAGCCATTAGTGATATTTACATCATTATCATTGTTATACATTAAATCTCATAGTAAATTAGGATTACTTTTCCTCTTTTTCTTTTTTTTAAACTTAATAATAATTAATTCACAGGGTTCATTCCTCTTCTATATACTTCTAGGGAGGCAGATGCATCTTATCTTTACCTGGTGAGTTATTTAGATCTGGATGAGTTGCATGAATGGGTAGAAGGGAAGGGCCAAAGGAAAAATGAAAACAAAAAACTCAAAGCTGAAACTGAATGCAGACTGGATGAATGAGACTGTGCATTTATTTTCTGCCTGTTCTAAGTTGAGGATAATTAAACAAAGGTAATTATGCCATCTTGGCTTTAGAAGGTCCATTCTCTGATCTGTGTTAAAAACATTCTTAACAATGAAAAACTAGACCAAGAAAACTGACAGATTATTTGCTTCAGGCTGTATTTTCTCAGAATGTTCCCCAAATGGCAAAATACTTAACATAAATTAAATAATTTATGTATAATTCAGAAATAAGCCAAAATGAAATCCTCCATTTCTTCCTATTCTAAGACTTCTCAGTCTATGCCCTCATAACCATATTTCCTCTCCAGGAGCTTTTTTCAATAAAAAGAAAGTCAAACTCCTTCGTTCATGAGTAACCCTCTCCTGCCAGAGGGTATCATAAAGCGGCTAGGAAAGACGAGGAGTGTTTTCCACCTGAGGTTCTGTCTCCACCAATATCAGACATGAACTGAATGGAGAGAAAGTCTTACAAAAACCCAGAGGTTGATTGAGGGACCCAAAGTAGAGGACCTAGCCTTCAGGTACAGGGAACAAGGACTGCAGGATGTCCGGGACTAGGTACTCATATTTGTAGGTTGCTTCAATATGCAAAACACCTCAGGAATGTGTGTGGAATTTTCATTTAAAGGGCTAAAAATGGGACAAGCCTGTATTTCAGCATCTTTAATCTGGTCCCATTATGTAATTACTGAGGAAAAGTTAGGCAGAGAGAAAATTTTTCAACTTCTGTAACAACCTTTAAAATAACATTAAAGTTTATTTGTTTGATGAATGAAGTAATCAATGTAATGCTCAGTCTTCTGTGCTTGGAAGAGGTGGATGTGCTTTGGGGTGTACTTGTGCCCTGTGTTAGCATAAACAATATTTTCACACTTATTACTTACTAGGTAAAGTAGTATAATTGTACAATTTATAACGTGCTCTATCAAGAGCCAAACAAAAAGCATGAAGTAACAGAAACATTTTAAGAAAATTCTAAGAGTATGTACAGGGTGATTTACTTAAAACAATCTCCTCCCTTTAGTTAATTTCATTTTTTTGAACTTTTGTAGAACTTTTAAGATGTCTTAGAAACTTTCAAAAATGCAACACAATATTCATAATTATAGTCACCTTGCTACCCATTACATCCGCATGACTTATGTTTGTACCTTTTGACTTCCTGCACCCAATTCATCTACTCCTGACTCCCTGCTTCTCACAATTCTCTGAATTTATGAGCTTGTGGTTTTGTTTTGTTTTGTTTTTGTTTTGTTTTTCTACATGTGAGATCATGCAGTATTTGTCTTCCTTTGTCTTACTTATTCACTTAGTATAATGTCTGTAAGCTCTATCCATGTTTTTGCAAATGGTAAGATTTCATTCTGTTCTATGGATAAATAATATCCTGCTGTATATGAGTACCACACTTTCTTTATCCAGTCATCCATTGATGGACACTTTGGTTGCTTCCATGTCTTGGCTATTACACAAATAATGCTGCAGTGAACATGGAGGTGTATATATCTTCACCCTTTTAAAATATACTGTACGTATCTCCAAGTGCTCAAACAAGTTTCCTCTATATAGATGGAACAGAAACAAGCAAGATTCATGTTAATGAATCACTCTATATTGTAGAAAAACAGAATGCTATTTATTTGGGATTTTTTCCTTCTCTTCCTTTTCTATAATTATCTCTACGTGTTGCACATATGTTATTATATGGATTTAGTTAATTTCAGCAAAGTTTACATGAACTTTTCTTCAGTAAATATAGACTAAAAACACAAAGGATATTATAGTACCTTTGGAGAAAAAATAGACCCAAGGTAATGGCACGTCATTATGAAAGGAAAAGGTAACTTTGAAGATGCATGTGAGATGTTTGCAACTGCAGTTCAGATATGTCTCTTGGAAAGTAGTAATAAGTGCCTGCATATGGGAGAATGGTTTCTTTGCTGTTTCAATGACATAGACGTTTGAAGAAAAGATTTCCTTTGACATGTACATTTTATAGTAATGATACATGAAAAAAGAAAGGTAAAACTCACATGGTTAGCTTTATCCAAAGTGTGTGTGTGTCTTCTAAGATACTTTAGGTTCATGACAAGTCAAATCTCAGAACTACACTTCAAGAATCAAATAACCAGACACTTAGAAAACAAAGTTGACAGAAAATACCCCATGCAACCTCAAGAAGGTCACGCCTCAACAACTAGTTTAAGTTTTCTGAGATATTCTATTGTTGCATTAGATTTAGATCTGAGACTTACACATTTTGAAAAAAAAACAAACTATGGCGAAGTTTTAAAGCAGTGATTCTTGCAAGAGCTGGGAAGATATATTGCAAAAATGTGAAATTGGATTATTGGCTTAAAAAATGTGGCTAAGAGAGAGGAAATCAATATCAACTATACAAGTCATATTTTTGGGAAAAAAACTCTCACTTTTGTTATTTTAGAAAAAATGATTAAATTGGCAAAAATGAAAGGACATTTATTTGTGCAAATAAGTGACCAGGATAAATAGTGAAGCCTTTCAAGGCAGCACTGTGTGTGAACTCATGTGTATTTCCATCCACAATTTATACTTGGATAGATGTGCTGCCCATCAACCTGTTGTCAAGGCTAGATAGAGAACACAGGGCATATAGGAATCTGTTCCTATTGAAGGGAGAAAGTGGTGTCATAATTTAGCCCCAATTCATGTCTCTCTCTGAGTCCTCTTGCAATTTTTATTTTTCATTTATTTATTTTTTTAATGTTTTTTTTAAAGATTTTAAATTATTTTATTTTTAGACAGAGGGGAAGGGAGGGATAAAGAGAGGGAGAGAAACATCAGTGTATGGTTGCGTCTCGCACACCCCCTACTGGGGACTTGACCTGCAACCCAGGCATGTGCCCTGACTGGAGTTTTGAACTGGTGACCCTTTGGTTCATAGGCTGACGCTCAATCCACTGAGCTACACCAGCCAGGGTCCCTTGCAATTTTTAATGTCTCTAAATCATGATGTCACCCAGTCTCATTTTTCCTGGTTCCTTATATAAAGCATGGAGAGAGAGGGCGACTCTCCAGGGCATTCAAAGAAGAGCCGATGGGTGATTTTTGTGTTATTATGTAACACAGACCAAAATGGAGTTTCTTTTAAATGGAGAACATGGGGAAAAATCCAATAGAATGTATGGATGCAAATTATAATGGTTCTAAGAATATTATATCTAATAGTGTTAAATGGCCCATAGTCAGTGGGTCCCAAAGGGCCCACTTGCCATGATTTTCCTATAGAGGAAATTTGGAGGACTTTCTTCATCACTAAATTTATTATCAAAGAAAACATCAAGAAAGGGTTTCAGGGCATTCATGGGGCCGTGTTGCTAGACAGTGGAACATTAGTAAAAAAAGTATAGTTTTTATGGAGGCAAACTGTGCCTTTGTTCCTTGGCATGTTACCTTTAGAATCATTTTTCTTTATCATCAGATACATGGCATTACCAATCCTTGATCTGTTGTATCAATGGCAGAAAATGACAAAATTTCCTAGGCACTGAGCATCAATGAAGGAGACTGCTGTCAGCTCCATGTGACTGGCCCTGGGGCACCAACAGCTCCATGCCTCATCCTTTCGCTACCAGGACTGAAGGAATCAATATCTCCTTACATTAGCAACACTTTCCAACTCCACTAGTGTGACAGGGGAAGCAGAAATTACGCTGCCTAATTCACAGAGAGAATACAGTAAGATTTGGTGTACACACCTTATAACAACAAAGATCTTTTATTTATCCTTTCTTTATTCTGTTTTTTCATTTGCCTAGCTTTATTCTCTGTATACATGTTTGAGATACGGATCTTTGGAGAAGGAGGAGCAGATGTAAGACATGGTTCCAGATGGAAGCATGAATAATTTATCCTAGAGGTACATGTGGGAACAATTGATTCAGGAGATGTACGCCCCAACATTACGGTAGCAGTAAAGGGGTAATTAGGTAAAGATGAAACTGTGAACTTCTTTTTTTTTTTGAATTTTCTGGGTTGCTTGTTTGTTGTTAAAAGATGCCTTAGTGTTCGATTGCTCTGAGGAAAATTGCACCCACTTTGCGGATTTTATTTAAATTCATATATGTATACACACATATATATTTTCTTTTGAGTATCTATTATATTCTGGGTCTCAAAATAGTGTCTGTGGGATCAAGAATGAATTAGACAGTCACTTTAGCTTTAAGTCCTACTCTTCGGTAGCCTTATTAGCTGCTTTCTTTCATTATTGAGATGCTATTACTATAGAAGACCTTATTTTTCTGCCTCTTTATTAAGTACAGGATTCATACACACTTGAATAAATACATATGCCCAAACTGCCACATAATTACATATACATACATGTATCTGTCTGTCTAGCTATCATCTATCTGCTCTATTTACCTATGTCTCAGTTTTTGATGGCAAGCTCGCAACAAAGAATGAGAAAAATTTTACGTTCCTCTCCACTATAAAGCCAAATGCTTTAAAACCTGGCACCTGGGGTGTTTTTTACTTGAGAAAAAGTACTAAGAGGGGTCTACATTTGAATACTAGACTCTTGGGGAGGAAAGTGGATTTTATGGTGGTGTGGAGGGTTTCCTGAAAAGCTGGGTCCTGCTCTGTGAAAAGAAACTTGTGAGAACCCAGGCCAGTTGGGTTGTGCTGCCTGGTTGTCAAGGCGTTGGACTCCAAGACCTCTGTCTGAGGAGCACGTGAAGCTTCCCTCGTGACCATGTCTGGCTCAGAGCATGTGGACTTCGTGATTTTCAGGCCGACCACCTTCAAGTGCACAGCCAGGCTTTGACGAGGACAAGTAAGAATGAGAAATATGTTGCACTCAAGACCAGCGTATTCTTTTCCCAATCTTTCTAGACTTTGTTATTCTCTAGATCTAATATAATTCAAAGAACAATAGTGAAAGAGAGCTTTGCAAAAGATGGAGACTCTAGAGACTAGATTTTCTGTCAGTTTTACTACTCCAGACTTGAGCTAAAGCTAACTGAATTGGAAAAATAAAGTAACTTGGGTTTTCTTATCCCAGAGTACCATGAAACAAACGTGTGCCAAGTGGGCAAACATATATACATATGTAACCGAATGGGCTCTGGTGCTCTGTAGAAAATTGGCAACATTCTGAGGAAGTTAGTCAGGATTGAGGAAGAAGAAAAGAAACGGGTGTCTCAAAACAATGACAACAACTTCTACTTGGTTACAGTAAAGAAGGCTGAGTTTTGGACTAAGTAAGGAATGTTCTTTTCGACTGCCTGTCATTAAATGAGATCTATCACAGTCTATCTTATGAGGTTCAGGTTCAAATTTGCAAATCCCTCTAAAGGGCCAAAGGTAGATGTCACCAGTTATAGGCAGAGGATGGTAGCAGAGAGCTCTGTTTACACGTAAATTTGATCCACGCTCAGCCAAAAATTCAGGCACTGTGTATTTTTTTAAGCTTTGTCTGATACATTAATTCCTTTTTCTGTAATTACATATTGTTAAGTATTTATGGTATTTATTTTTTAAGGAAATTAAAACAAGAGGCTAAGTGTCAGCCAGTAATATTTGTAAGCCTGCATTAAAAGATGGGGAATTGTCTGATGTTACTAAACTATGAGTAATTGTCTTACTTTGGGAAACGTTATTTTAGACCCTTGAATCTAGTTAAAAGCCCTGTAAAAATGAATTTGAATAGAAGGAGTTAAACAGTTTTTCAATGGAGATTAGAAGTCAGGCTGAATTACTACATATATTGTATTTTAAATCCTACTCAAGGGCTTCATAACTGTCACTAGAAATGTAAGAGTTATAGACTAGATTTATAGTATACACATTCTTGCCATGTATAATAAAACTAATTGTAAAATGCAGCGTAATAAACAGAGTAAAGGTCATTGCTTTCATTTTGAGGAGAACCCAATAGACAGAAAGAGTATCTTCAGTTTATAAAATTAGCTTAATTTGTGCAGGGCGATAAACTGAGGGGAGTTAGCTGACCAGTCATTTCAAGAAACCACAGCAAGGAAAGAAAAGCCTTTTTCTTGGTGTGTTGCCCCGGTCTTATCTTTATGAATACATTGAGAAGAGAGTCACTACAGAAGAGAGGTGAAACTGCATTATTGAAAACAGTAAAAGAAGTTCATTTTTCATGAAGGAGTAAAACAATATAAAGTACAGTATGTAAAAAGAACAGAAGCATGTTTCATCTTCCCTAGTGACAGAGAAGAATTTTCATCACTATGAGATATTAGCCAGGTATTTTTTTGTTTGTTGTCATTTTTAGTGAATCTGCTTTGCTAACAGCATGCTGTTTGGGGGGCTTCGCTTTGCCTAGGCTGAAATGGTTTCAGCAGGAGAGCTAGTGCCTCAGAGGTCATGCACCCTTTGGCTGAAAGGCACCTCGAACAGGGAGGCCAAAATGCTTTCAGGGTCACCTCAGTGAGGACAAACTGTTGCATTGATAAAACACACCTAGGAATGAACTGCTTCTCATTTGCAATTTGCAAATCACATTCCCTCTGGAATAAACTTTTTGTTTTTTAAATTTCTTCTCACAGTTGACCTCCCCTTTTTTTGTTTAGACAAAACCATTAATCAAACATATCCCAGAGGTGGCTAATGATCTTTCTGAATTCTAATAGAAGCAGAAAGTCAAGGACAGTAAGAATTGATCCACATCACCCACCTTATTAGGTTTACAATGCTGGCAGGTGCTTCTCTCATCTTTTAAGACTAATAGCCAATCTGGTTAGCAGAGGTCTGCTGTTTTAACAATAGGATTTTTTTGTACCTGTCTACAGGTTCAATAAAACCAGCTCTGCATATCCTAGAGAGTAGTATGATGCAAATCTTTTGTGAATAGCTTAACATCAACTTTTCCTTTCCAATACTGAAAATGCTTACACACATCAAGCTATACAACACATTTATGTCATTGTGAAAAATATATTTTTCTGCAAGACCTTAATTAATAAAAATCCATGCCTCTATTCTATGTTGAATTTAGTTTAGATGGAAATGATTAGCTAAAACACAAGAAAAATAACAAAAGTATAAAGGATTAGAGAATATATGAGATGCCGAGATGAACCACTGGCCTTAGTTCAAGCTTCATAGCGGTGCATTTAGAGCCTTAGAATCTAGCTCTTCAACGGATACAAAAGAGATGAACATGTTAGACTACAGAGGGATAATCTTTTCTGCATAGACTTTATTAAAACCTCTGTAGTCTACATATAATTCCACTATTAATTAAATAGAAGAGAGAGAGAGAATGAATGTGCTCTGGGAGGAAAAAAAGGTTCGTGGTCCTATAAAATATGGTCCTATAAGAATAGGTCACTTAGGTTTCTGCCCAATATGGGAAATCCTTTTTCAGTTTAAACCTAATCAAAGGGTAATTATAGGGAATAATCACACATTCTTTGCAACTAGAACAAATAAACATAAACAGGGGGATAATTATGGAGGGATTACAGAGTAGGTACATAAGCAGGTTGTTAATATTCCAACTAAGTTTTTGCTTTTTCATTTAATTTTTCCTCATGTCATCAGAAATAAGGATTCAAATGTCATAAAAAGACTCGCGTTTCTCCAGTCCAAGTCTCCAGCCATGATTTTTGCCAATAGCTACAGACCTATGCATTCCAATAACTACTAGATACCATTGCCAGATTGGCCACTGCTTTCTCAAACTCAGTGTATCCAAATTTGCATTCTGCTGAAGTCTGCTCCTCCACTTAAATTCCCCAAAGGAATAACTGGTATCATAATCACGCTGCTGCCCAAGCAAAAGTCCTCTCCCAACCCCTAAGAATTATCAGCTCAGTTAAATACATCTTTGTAAATTGGATTCTCCTCTTTAATAAAAAGTATTGCCAATTAGCTCAGATCCTTGTCATCTGTCATCGTCTGGAATACAGTGAATAGCCTCCCTTTCTTTTCTGCATCCACGTTCTGCTCACTCTGTTCACCCTCTGCACTCTTATCGATCATTTTTCTAAAATCTCCAAAACTATCATTTCTTAGCTTAAAAAATTATGCTGATTTCCCATCCTTTATATACAGCTCATATGGCTCATCACAACCTGGCCTTTCCCAAGCTCACACCCTCAATTCTCTTCCCACTTTGCAGCTTACATTCCAGCAGTACCAGACTTCATGCTTTTTCTTGAGCCCGCCCTCTCCTTCTAAAACCTGTGCCCTGCCATCTTGTTTTCCCAGCCTGGGAGGCCCTGCATTCTCTTTTCTATATGGAGACCTCCCAGAAGTCCTTAATATGAAGTTCAAATTACTCCCTGAACCATGCAGATTCCTTACGGTATTTTGTTATCTTTTGTTACATGTTATTCATTCCACTATAAATATGCATATATTTATCCAATTATCTTGATGCGTCCATCTGCCCCATTAGCCTGAGTCTCCTGAAGGCGGTGCCACGGTCTTCTGCTATCTGCGCAAAATGACCGGCCCAAGACAGGTGTTCAATCAAGGTGTGTCAAGTACCGAGTGATAATATTTGGGATGAAGAATATTTAAGGAAACACAAAAATAGAAAACTTTCTTAGAGGCACAAAGTAGCCACCATACTTTCCCTATATTTTAGAAGCACATTTTGTTGAAGTTCACTATAAACGGTACCCAAAAAGGCACAGATACTGAGGTTATGGTCAACAGCTTTGACAAAATCCATTTTGTCTATAAAATGCTTTTATCCAATTTTCTCAAATTCACCCATGGTAGTTTCTGTTGTTTGATGTTTTTCTTTCATGCCTAGTTATGCTTTTACAGTTGCAAAGAGTAACTTTGTGCTTGCTCTCCGTCCCTGAATTTCCTGAAGGGGATTATGTGGAAACAAAGAGATGAGAAGGCCCTGCTTTGTGGCCACACTGGGAGCACCCCTGAAAGAGCAGGGCCTGCTTGCTTCTCAGAAACCGGGAGTGAAGATTAATGCGCGAGGTCTACAGTGAAAACGTTATTTTAAGTTTAAAAGATCTCAACGGCTATAGCTAATCACTCACAAGAGTACTGAAGCTTTTAAGGACTCACAAATCCTGAAGATGCGGAAAAGATTCTAAGGCGTTAAGCTAGAGTGGAGGGAAAATAAGGAAAATAAATCTTCACTGGAAAGTCCGAGGAACTATTTGTTTGGACAATTGTTCTTATTTTCAAAGGTTAAAGTATATGCAGTAGGTATTTAATCATATTTTAATTTTGTTACCTCTAAATATAAACACCTCTAGATACTACCATGTAATAAAGGAGTTTTCAGTTTCAAAGGCCCTAGAGATAATATTTTACTCAGGACATAATTCTTCTTTATGTATCTTTGGCAAATATCCATTATATGTCTGCTTAAATTCTTCTAAGACTATGGAGTTTGTTTCATTAGCCCATCCAAGACTATTTCCTTCTTAGGTAGCTCTAATTAGTATTTAATTTTTATTTTATTTATTTATTTTTTAACTTAAGTTTATTGGGGTGATATTGCTTAATGGGATTTTGTAGGGTTTAAGTGTATGACTATGTAATACATCATCTGTATGCTTCATTGTGTGCCCACCACCCAAAGTCAAATGTTCTTCAATCGCCGTATATTTGACTCCCCTTTACCTCTTACTACCCTCCCTCTCCCCTACCCTGTGGTAACTGCCATACTGTTGACTGTGTCTGTGAGTTTTTGTTTGTTTTTCTTGTTTGTTCATTAAATAAACATTCCTCTTTGATACTTCCCCATCTTTTTTCTAATTCACCACTTTGTTATGTATGTGCATATGTGATATATATGCTTATTTATGTAAATATATATTTAAACAACTTAAAGCTAGTCTACTTTTTTCCTATAGTCCTTAGAATTTTGAAAGAAGCTTGTCCTGTCTTCCATTCATCTTGTCTTCTCTAGTTTACACACCTTTCATCCCAAAGCAGCATGAAGAATGATAAAAATCATGTTTTGGTAACATGATTTTCCTGACATGGCATGATGCTTACTAATTCACCACTCAGCAGGGCCAGAAGTTTGCTTTTATTTATCATACTAATGAAGTGCTTATCCTGACCATCTACAATGTCTGCTTATTCCTTCAAAGAATGGCATACGTTTATAAAATTTTCAGTTAGCATGACATGCTTTCTGTACCTGTAGAACAGGGGAAAAGTAGCTGATGCAAAATAGTTGAAGCCTACCTCTTCCTTTCATCCACATTCCTGGTGTGTCCTAACAGGCAATCTCAGTCATCACATTGTGTGCTAATTAGAAAGATATGAATAATGAGTAATGCCATTAAAATTAACCTATTCTGCATGGAATCAAGCATTGATATTTAGAAATCAGATAAATGGTAAAAATGGTGCCTTCACAGTCAAATGACAAAGAAAGAAAGGTTCAATATGATCAATGTACAGGAAGACAATAAGGTCCGTAGATATCATTGTTTTGTTTCTTTCAATATTTTAATTTAATTAATTATAATCTGATTAATTCCTAAAGTGAAATTTGCCTCCTGTTATTTCTTTTTACCCTCACTACAAATTTTTTATTATAGTAAGAACATTTAACATGAGATCAATTCTTCCAACAGAATTTCAAGAGAACAGTATTGTTAATTACAGACACATTAATTATATAATTTAATTCCTAAAGGAAAGTTTCCTCCCTGTTATTTCTTAATGTGTTTTTATTTCTGTTTCATTCATTCATTCATTCATTCATTCCTTATTTTTCAGAGCTTTTAGTAATGGTCAATATTTTCCAAAAGAAATGATTGCTTTAAAAAGTGATTATTATTGGCTTGGGCAAATGTACTCTGTCAATAGCCTTAGAACACAAGGTCAAGCAGGCACACGGATAGTTTTAAGTGAAAAATGTCCAGATCTTTTAATTATACATGGACTTATTCCCTAAATCAAGTCCGCTTAGGAATGTACTGCAGTGGCAGGTTGTTCTTTCATGGGTGCTATTGTGCTTTTCAAAAAAAAGGCACGACTCTTAACCCTGCCTAATCTTACTATGGTACATTGTCCTGGAATTGGGAAAAAAAAAAAAAAACCTAATGTACATCAGGAAAAAAATGAACAGTTTGCAATAATGATAAAGTGAATAAATGACATGAATTATTTGGTAACATTTTGTTGCAGATAACCAGGTAAATAATAAGGCTTAAAAGCAAAAATATTCTCTAAGGATATTGAAATCAAAGTATATGTGTAAGTTCAAGGAGAAGAAGAAATATTATAAAATTTCTGACTGGTTAAAAAATTGCTCATGTGTTTATATTTTAAATCGATGGTTGGTATCAAATAGCATTATTTAAAACTATTTAAATCCATTATGAAATTATAGATATAAGCTTAAAAATATCTGTAGAGTGTATAAACACTGAGAGGTACAGACGGGAGAATGTCTCCTTCTTAATTATTCACTTCTGCGGCTCTTAGCAGTTGGAATGCCAAACTTGCACGGGGCTCTGCAGACTGGGCTTCTGGCGATTTAAGAAATAATCAAAAGGCTGACATACACTGATACTGATGCTGATGGCATATTTCTAATGGCAGTTATCTTGCAGATTCTCATTACATTTTGCTGTTGTATGAGCCACTTGGCATTTGGAAGCAAGAAATAATTATGAGGTCACTTGTTTCAAACTGCTAAAGAAAAAACACCATTTCTCTTAGTTGATTTTCTAAGGAAAAAATGACCATAGTCAATATGTATACACTTTAGGACTTTGCTGTGTTTTCAGATACTTCCATGTAGCCAAGGCAGATGGTCTGATTATTTTTTCAAAAAAAAAAAAAAGCTTTCTGTTGCTGTTGTTTAAATTATATGTTATATAGCCAGAGATCATTTTTCATGCAATTAGACCAGGGAATTTGCCTTATGTTCCAAAATACCAGAGGTGGTGATGTCATGACCGATTCAATTATTTGACAATAGAAAAAATGTTAGGGAGAGAGAACATTTGAAGCAGCAAAATTTTCTCCGTTTGCCATTGAAACCTGACCCAAATATCCCACCTTAAAGGCAGTGCATTCTAGCTAGGACTCTGTTGGCCTGGGGCTTTTTCAAGTTTTATGGAGAAGGTGATATAGAACATTAAAGAGTAATGAGATGCTTTTTGTGTGACTTGATTAATGTCCCTGCAGTAAAACAATCTTATTGACGTTGCTGGTGTTTTCTGAATATATGCAGGAAGTTTACAAAGCTCTGCCCTAATGCTATATTGACAACAAATTACACTTGACTGACTGTGGGTGTTCCCTCACTTCAAGGTCTCCAGGGATATGGAATGCTAGTCACTGGTCTATTTAGACTATCAAATTCTACCTGACTAGAATTTCACCTCTTAGGAAACTCAAACTCGTGCACTGACATAATTGTTACATAGTTTTCCCCAAAGCAAAATAATGTAGGCTCCTTTTTACATCTGGGAAAGCACAAATAACTATTATTTAATGGCACAAAAGATGCTGAACCTGAAGTTTTTCCTAATATATTTCTGGAGAGGTTAGTAAGAAACAAGACAAATAACTATCTATATTAACTCAAGTATAAGGACTTTAATTAGTGAGCGTGTCATATCACAGGCCTTAGTATAGTAATTTGATATGATGTAATTTGTAATATCACATGAAAAGTAATCATGTTATAATAAAGACAATTGGTTAGGGGTGTGCAGAGAATGGAGGCAGTGTCTCACCCAGTTGATGTCCCTGGGTAGTGAGTTCTTTAGTTTTGTTACTCCAGCCCATGAAAATGCATGCTAATAAAGCAATACCTGAGGACATTAATTATGTCTGGCAATATTTGGGTTGGGGATATCCCCACACATATTGGTAAATAATAGGATTTACTTAACTATTTAATTTTTGGAGTTTTCATATAAGGTTAAAAAAAGGATATTTTACAAATTATAATTTCCCCCAAAGCTATATTTCAGTTTTATGAAAGAGCCATTTCAGTATTAAAATCCCTGATTTACTGATAAATATAAAAATTTCTCCTCATATAGAATTAATCAAATTTAAAAATCCTACATAAGTTTGAATAGTGATCTGTTCTATATATGTTCACTTGCTTTTTTCCAAACCTGCACATACAAACAATATGTGTGTGCATATATATGGGGATATATATACATTTTAATGGAATTAAAAACTATAATTTACTGTTAAAATTACCCATTACTAAAGACATAAATTTTTCTTTGCCACTTTCCTTTAATTTATTCTATTAGTAAACCTAAATATACTCATATACTCTAAATATAACAGTATATAATATTTTTCTCATTAACAATGTCTTCCCTCCATTGGTCTGGATGAGAAGAATGTACATGTGGGAATTATATAGGTAACATTTTTCTTGTGGCTTCTCTTGGGAATGGATTGGCTCAGTGGCTGCTATTCTCATGCCGGAATATAAGTCAATGGTGTGAAGCTAGGACACTCAAAGACTGCAGGTGGAAGAGGTATGGAGGCATAGTTTTTAATGACTCAAGTTTCTTAAAATTCTCATTTAAAATGTATTAAAACAGATGTTTCTAACACTAGTCCAGTATATTTTAAAAGTACTCTTGGAATTTTTTTCTTTTGCCCATAACACAGAGAGTCCAAAAAGAATATTTCTCTGGTGGCATGAACTGTGTAGGCATGCTTTGATTTATACTATAACTAAACTGCAATTGTATCTAATTTTTAAAGTTTACATAATAGCAAATCATAAGAGGTTTTTTTAAGATAATCATGTTTTGAGATCCTTTGTCAAACAAAAATTATTCTTTAATATGTAAGAAGGTATATTGAGTATAAAGTAGAAATGACATACGATTGAAATCTATAAAATTCTGAAGCATATATATAGTTAATATGTATTTGACAGTATTAAAATATAACCATGATTGAACAGTTTACACTTGAAAACCTATTTTTGAGCAAAAGGAAAGAGCTATAATGTTGAGTTTCCCAGGTCCTAAGGAAGTATTACTATAAAGTGATAAAGACAAAATATAAATATTTCATAGAAGAGTTAAAATAAATAGAGATATGGAAATAGTTACTGATATAAGTTAAAATATCTGATTTCCAACCTTAAAGGCTTCAATTTTTTTTCTGGAGGAAAATCACATATTCTACCAAACACCCTTACATACCACAGTGGAGAGGATATTTGCCTAATCCAGACTGGTGCTTCTTCAGCTTCTTTAATGATACCTGTTCCAAAGATGGTGGAATGAAGCAAAGAATGTTTAGTGAGTAATCAGTGTGCCTGCCTTTTGATCAAAAATATAAGTTAATATCCACCAAGAGTCTCATGCTGTATTATTCAGGTATATGAGGTCTTCCCAGAAGGTAACCAGCCATAGAATATGATAAATAGAGACATTTATTGAAGAAGATATAAGATACAAGAAAATTGTACATATGACAATGACATCTCAGTCCCCGTCAAACTAGGTACCTTGGGATCTAACACACTTCTCCCAATGGCTATCAGCTGACCCGTCATATTTCCCTAAATGTCACTGATGGTCTGAAATCTCTCCCCTTTCAAAGGTGATTTTAGTTTTGGGAAAAGCCAGAAGTCACGGGGCACCAAATCTGGGCTGTAGGGGGGCTGAGTCACCTGGGTGATTTGATGCTTTGCCAAAACTCTCTGTAGGAGACATGAGGTATTAGTGGGTGTGTTGTTGTGATGAAGCTGCCAATCACCAGTTGCCCAGAGCTGTGGCCTTCTGAATCATCCAAGTAGTTTCTGAGGAAGAATGTTCAAGCTTAATGCAAAATTGGCTCTACTCGCTCAGTCATTTTTAATGAGATGGCCACACAGTAGACATGCTCACTCAATGCCATCTCCAGTCCCAACTGACTCATACAGTGAAGTCATCATTGTTCATGCAAGTGTATTCCAGTCCACTCTCCTTGGCTGTCAAGCTACATTGATGTTGAACAAACTGTTCTTGTTATATTAACACTGGCTGGACTTTTTCTGGACAGAGCTTGTATTATGTACCACCTGCAGTGAATTTTGACCATCAGTAGAGTAGTCAGGAAAAAAAATAATTTTCTTCTTTCAAGTTTGTCATAGGTGAAATTTAGAAAGCATCATTGATAATTCTAATATTTCTATTGCATATTCTATGCACTTAGTCAGCTGGTAGGTACAGAGAATGTACCCAGTTATAGAAACTGTGGACCTAAGAGCTAACAAATGTG